>VXBZ01006770.1:254328-278898 GCA_013399135.1 Heliornis fulica
TTTTTTACTTCCCCCCAAGGAACTATCAAGGGTTTTATTGGTAAGATACCTAACTGACCAAGAACAGACCTAAAATTTCATAACTAATTCTTAACTGGATGCACGTCTTCCTGAAAAATTAATTCCATTTCAGGTATGTGCCTTACTGACACTGTAAGTAACTGTATAGAATCAAAACTGCTTGGCTATTGCTATAGGTCTGCACCCCACAAAGAACGGGTGGCATTTCATGAGCTAATTTCTCATTGCCCTAAAATCTTTGGGTTCCCCAAAGGAAATAAAAACATGCAGGAATAATACCTGGTTGGTTCCTCCTCCTAACAAGTAATTAAATTTCCCTTTCTCAGGAGAGCATCAGAAAACAACTACCTCACTAGCATATTTTAAAACTGCTCAATGATGGAGACAGTGCACAAAAATCACTATTTATTCTTCACTGTCTTTTGCAGCATCACAAATCTTTACGGATTGTGCACTGCTAACAGTTGTTGCACATCATCCCAAAACTAGTGGCATTTTAATTATGACATTAATTATCCTGAATTCTGTATCAATATTTTATAAACTATGAAGAAAAGTACATTTTGCTTTGTCTAAACTATATTTGATTTGTCTATTTGATGAAGGCATCATGTCCCTGACATGATGCCTTCATCTCAAGTAAGCCTGATGATGCCTTCAGTCCCTGACATGATGCCTTCAGTAAGCTGTTGAGATATCAATAAACATCTTTTGTAACCACCAGACTAAGTAAATTCATTCCCCTGCTGTTGCCATCAGACAACTTCTAACTTTGAAGTCAGTATCAATCTTCAGGCTACCTCATTACACCACTTTCTAAAGCTATGAAGACAAATAAACCTCTGACAAGTGTTCTTAAGGAATTAATGAGAAGCTTAAATCTGAATTGGCCATCACCCAGAGATCTGAACTCTGAACCCCACTTGGCTGGTCATTTCTGAGGGTCAGACATTACAAGGAGGATGACCCTAAAACATCTGTTGACAATCAGACTACCAAACTGATGTGAATTTCAGACTAATCCAAATGTGGGAGCCAAATCAGCTACCAAAACTATACAGTGCTACCACATGTAGCATGATTGCACTATGAAGAAAACGGGGTCAGTTCTAAAAATCAAGAAACACAAACAAACCCTTCAATGTAGTTTTTTTCCTTTAAGGTCACAGAGAAATACCAAGAAAGCACAGAAACAGAAGAGGAGAGTAAGATATTTTAAAATACTGATCCTGAATCAAAGAGTCGAGAGTCAGTCTTCACTAAGAGTTTTGTGAAGGAATTCATAAGCGAAGTCCAGCTATCATACCTATATGTTATTATTGTGAAAGGTATTTTAACCAGATTAATGTCTGACAGACAGTCCTGAGAATCTGAATGTCTTTCAACTTCTAATACCATTTTCATTCTCTGTAGGAGAGAGTTCCAGTGAGAAGTTTAGAATCAGTCTACTTTGATTTACAGTTTTTGAGATGCCTAAAAAACCAGCAGATACATTTTCAAGGATATAAGGAATAAAATCCTGATGTGTCTGAGAAAAAAAACCCACAGACATAATCGAATTGACTTGCCCATGACCACATTGCATATGTCACATTTGATGTTTAAATATCCACTCAGCAACAGCAATGGATTTACCATCCATTTCTGTAGGGATGCAAAAAGAGAGTAGAAGTTCTCAGCTAAGTAAGAGAAACTCCAAAGTCAGTAAAACCGAACCCAATATTTCTGCTAATAAATGATCAGTTGCTTACTTTCTACACCAGTGTTTCATCTGTAAATATGCTTTCCTGTCTGTAAAATTGCTTCAGACCTAAACTCTGTTCTCAGGCTATGGTTAGGGACACTTAAGAGTTTAAAGGAACACCTCCCCCAAGAAATTCCCAGTTAAAGGTTACTTGAGTGACACAATCTACCCTAACACAAAGTAGGCTCTTTCCACACAGTGGTGTGAAAGTATAATCATTACATAATGTGACCTCCAGTGCATAGCTCTATCCCTTTCTCATCTCCTGCTGCCCATTCCCAGCACTTATGCTACAGACTGAATAGTATGTAGTAGCATTGTGGATGTCAGTTTTTTCAGCCATCATAATCATGGCTTACATAATGTGCCCTATTAACCAAACATACTTACCTTCACATTGTGTATTACTTGCAATTTTCAACTGACAACTCAAGAGTACCTACTCGGTAGCAAAATATAACAGAACATTAGTGCTATATTCCACTAAAAAAGAGTCACTGGCAACACACAGGCATGAATAAAGGTGACTTAAACACCTGCTTTTAACAATCTGGCAGTCAGTCACACTGCTTTTTGTGATTCCTTCATTCCTCCCATTAAGCATAAGAGGAATTAGAAGTCTATTCCCAGACACACAATCATAAAGAAATCACAGCTGTTAAATGAAGCCATCCTGACAGATGAGAATTCGGAATGCACCTCTACAGCACCCCAGACAAAATAAAACCACCTGAAATACATTAGGCTGTTAGTACATCATGATTTTTTGAAGGATCACATGGTGACAGCAGCCAAGCTCATTGTCTCATTATTGTTATTATAAATGATACAATTAGAGTGCCACAAAGAAGTACTGTGAATAAGTAGTCTGACATATTAAACATGTGCCAGAGGACAAGAACCATAAGACAATTATTATTACTTGGAAAAGAACTTATACCCGGATTAAAAATGTGAAAAATATTAACAACGTACAAGAGAATACAGCTTACATTAAAACATTATGCATAACATATGTAAGAGGTAGATATCCATGCTATAACACAGATTCAAAATGTAGGATCTGATAGTTATAATTACCAAATGTAATTTTTAAAAAGCTGCAGATGTAAAATCCAAGTCTTTATTTAGATTTCAAAGCACTCAGACTAACTGTGACTGAACAACTCTACAGTCCCTTCAGCTGAGGAAATTTATTCTTAGTGGTAGCAATACACCAAGGATTTCCCAAATCCCTGCACTCAAATCAAAACAATAGAACTGAAAGGGTGTTAACTTCAAAAGCTAATTATAGCTTTTTAAGTACCAGCACCATTAGTAATTTTAGCGTTCAAAAATGCCCTGGGGACATTCACAGCACGTGCTGGTGCAGTGGAAATGGACCTGCTTAGCTAATCATCCTTTCATTTTTAATTGATCTTTGACAATACCAGAAGGTGAACAACCACATGTGGATATTGTGGAAAGGGCAAAACATTAGAAATAAACTCACTGCCTCTCATTTTGATTTTTCTACAACAAGAGAGCTCAACACCAAAAGGCTCAGTTCACTTCCCCACATGTAGGCTCCTAGTGCCCCTTGAGATGCCCTGTGGGCATATATATATAAGATGCATTTGTCTAACCTGGCCCAGTGCCTCTGGGGCATCCTGTGTGGAAGCAGCCACAGGCTGGATGAGCTTCCCAGGCACAGGCAGATACCTCTGTACCAGGCAATCACACCTAGCACTAAAAATCCCTTCTTTAATAATATGTAACAGCCTCCCTAGAAATTCAGCCAAAGAAGCAGGAAGAAAAAAATAAAAAAATAAAACATACCAAAATGTAAATCTGATGAAGCCTAAAACATACACAGCTAAACACATACACATGTTTATGTTTTGTTTTTTTGGCAGTTTCACTGAAGTCAGTAAGGCATTAGATGCCCAGAGCAGCATCAAACAACTCAAAAATAAATGTCACGTGAAAAGAGGGTCACACTTAAAGACTGGACCACCTCCAAAGATGGCAAAGAAAAAGGAAATTGGTAAATAACATTTTCAGATAAATCCCAGGAAGGGCCAGAGGAGCACTATGAACATTTTGGTTGAGATCCCAACAAAGAGCTGAAACATCATAGCATAATGGTTGTTATCAGAATACAGAAGGCAGCTCAAGGAACATGGTAAAGGCAACTTGTGCAGCTTTCCAGCAACTGTTCTATTACAGTCACTATTGCAGATGAGTACTGCAGGCTGTCTTTAATTTGTCCTGTTTACACAGGCTTTTTTAAAAACAATGTATACCAGAAGCGTGAACAAATGCAGAAATACAGAGTAATTTTTGTAGGAAACAGCTCCTCCCATAGTTCAAGTGACCAGAAGAGTCAAATGATCTTGAGGTACAGAGGAGGTGGAGGAAAGGGTGGTATTCTTTCACAACAAAGATTATTTTCACTTAAGTATCATTATCTGGTGAGCTTCAATGCTTGCTTCTGTGACTGTAATTGACACCGTTGGTCTTTGCCAAACAGTCCTAAAAATGATAGCTCAGAAGGTATAATCTTATAAAAAAGATTACACCATTGCGGTTCTCTACTTCCCAAAAGAAATACCTCTTTGTAGAGACAACACTCGATTAGGAAATATATATTCAAGGAGAAATGCCACACTTTGCTGAAACAGGACCAGACTGTAACTTTAGATTGTCACTCGAACAATTTGTAAGTTCTCTCACAGTGTTTTCCCCACATATGAGCTGAAAGGATCAAACAGAGCTAGCATTTAAAAAAATTACAAAAATAAAATGCATCCGCGTTGCTGTATTAGTTCTAAGTTTTGCTCAAGGTCTGTTCCATGGAGACCTTTGGTGACTATTCATCTGGAAATTAAGGGCCCAAGAGATTTTTTGAAAGCAGTAAGGGATATCCTGAGTCCCAGCCAGCAGGCTAACAATACAGCTTCCAACAGCCAAAACTGCGTGAATTGTGTTACAAACATCACTCACTACCACTCTGTGTGCTTATGGAGCCTTCATTCAATGGTATTTTAACTGTTATAACTGCTCTATTTTTACAAGTCGCTACAGTCTAAGTAATAGGCTTCAACTCTATAAAAATCAAACTGATTTTGACTTATTTTTATTCCTCAACATATTCAGGAAGTCAGCTTTGAAAGCTACCCTGTAATTCCAATGTATTTTTTAGGAAGAGATAATTAGGCTGTGAAAAATCTCATACTTCACTTCCATATCATTTGTATTTCACGACTGACCAGTACAATATGGAATTTTCTTTATGACAACCTGTTCCTTCCTGGCAAAAATAACATAAATCCAAAGCCAACCCAAAATTAAAAAAAACACCTGGTTTATATTAAATTCTCATTGAAAACCTATATATCTACACTCTTTTCTACTATAAAATAGCATAAGTGTGTTTCTCTAAGTAACATCCTTTCTCTCCTACAGGACTATGACATAGGTGGAGGAGCACTTCACTGTGGGATCAGATTAGTTTCTTGGCACAAGTTGTTATAACATACTTGCTGCTACATCCTAAGGTTTGTTAGCATTCTTAAACCCTAACTGTATCTACTATATCCCACAGGGACAACTAAGGAATTATTGTAGAAAACTATTATCTGAGTTATGGATTTCAGATTTGGTTTTGCAGCACTTATCGAAGAGATGCAATGCTTCAATAACTTTCAGTGTTATTTGTACATTATTTCTTGTTGGTACTAAAACCCATTGAAATGAGAAAGCAGAACTGATTAATTTACAAAAATCTACACTTTCTAAAGGCAAGTCTTAATGCTCTTAACACAATTTACCTCCCATGCAACTGTTAAAGAGCTGTTCAGAACTGTGAAAATCTGTTTTTAAGTCCTGTCATTTTTTTGGTACATCTGACAGTTAATTTTGATTGCGGCCTTTTGATTTAACTGCAGATACAGACTTGTTGAGACAACTACTAATGCGAGTCCTCACACATTTATCATTCTCCCTGTGCTACTCATGTCCTCACAGATTGATTAGCTATTGCGAATCCAATGTCACTTCTTCAGGGATACTCCCTCTCAGCACTTCTGTGGCTTGTCAGCACTCTTGGCCCAGGAGAAGCCTGGGTGTTATAATTACTTTTCCCTGAAAAGCATCTTCATTACAGGAACTGATTATATTTCTTTTACTCTTCTTCACACACTACTGGCCCTTATGCCACCGTGAGAAAAAATAGTCACTGAAATGCAACTAGTATGTTGAGGGTGTTAGAAATTATTAAAATGCAGAATACTTTGTGCTCACATTATTAAAACCTTTCTCATGTTGATGTAGGAAGGAGCAAGATTATAGTAGCTGGTGAGAACTGATCCAGTCCTCAATTAATGATAGATGCTAAAACGGTCCTTGTACACAGGTTTCGTTACCACTCTTGGAGAACTGAAGTTAAAGTGTTAGCCCAGCTAAGAAACATGAACTTTGTCACTCTGACAAACTCCTTTTATGAGCAAGTAAACTTCAGAAAAGTAAAACAGAAACTTAGGGGTCTGATGTTGATGAAGGCTTTAAATAAAACACAAGCATGCTTTCCTTTCTGTGCTAATTCAAGAAGAAGGAAGTCAACACAATTAATGGCTGATCATTCTAAAAGTATGTGTTACTTTATATAGCCCAACATATAGCCTGCATAAACACTAAAGATCTCTTTAAAGTGGCTTTTTTCAAAAGTCTTGATAATATTATACTATCTTTATTAGCTAAATCTGTAGATAAACATGTGAGTTTCACAGGAATAAGTAAGTTCCCAAGACCATCAAGGAGAAATTATTTCTTCTTTTTGCAAAGCATTGCAAAAATAAATTCAGTTTCTGGGTTGATGAATACATTTTGTTCATTTCAGGAAGCACTGTGCACAGGGTACAGATAGAAGTCAACAGAAGGATACTAAAGTTCACTGTCACAGATTTGATTCAGGATGGGAAATCCTCCGTTTTGAGCGTAAAGGTTCCAGTTCAGTTATACCTGTGAAACAACACTCAGTATTCTGAAAGGAAAGCGTGAGTTGTGTTACAAAAATTTAATATCCCGATCTCTGAAAACAAAATGTCAGTGCTAGCAAATCCAAAACATCTGTTTCCACAACAACCTTAATTAGTCTTATGAGCAATTTGTTGTGGAGCCAAACTTTGAGAAACTTAAAAATAAATCATCAGGATTGGAGGAAAGGTGACAGTGGGAAAAAGAGAGCTCAGTCCCAGCGTAAACAAGCTTGCACATTTTCTTTAGTTTACTGGAGACTTGGCATGCCTGTCAGTTTTACATTTCTCAAGCATCAGCTACAGTTGCATGGTAAAAATACGTATATAATATGGCATGAATATATGGTATGATCATATACCAACCATCAGCATCATGAAACTGCTTAAGCCAGAAAATTTCTGGTCCTTGTGTTCTAAAGGCTACCTGGTAGCTGCTTAAAATTTGTAAAAACTAAGCTACTTACTCAGGTGCAACAGCCAGGAGTAAATTCACAAATTAAGAGCAAAGAAAAACAAAACCAATCAAACAAAAAAAAAAAAAGGTTTTCAGCAAATACAAACATATATCTAAGCCACTGCAGACTTGAGAAAAGACCAGAAGAAAGCAAGTCCTCTCTGACCTGGCTTCTTTTGGAGGTACGTGGTCTCCATGATGCTGTTTTTACTGCAGATCTGCACATTAAGTGGACAGAAAAATTCTGTACAAATGTATAGGAGGCAGGTTGTGAGGGTGCTGAGGCTGAAGCCCAAGAATCAGGAAGACGATCAGATTCATTCATCAAACAAGTGGCAGCATGTTTGGATAAACCATATAGCTTGCTGTAGACTTCATGTTCTTCCAATTGCAAGTTCCCTCAGCAAGCAAGTCTGCTCAGTGCAAAAAACACCAAGTCTACCAAGATCTGGATCTTCCCCCTCCTTGCTTGCAGTGAATATAATTTCATAATTCTCTCACCTAACAGAATAATCTCCCATATGCAAATATTTCCTCAGAACAGCTACAACAGTATGTGGGTCTACTAGATAAGTACATTTTCCCCACGAAAATACATGTAACTACATGTAACATGAATGATAAATTCTGAAAGAGCACCCTAACACATTTAGTAGTAACACATTGTGCTGATCAATGATTTTTTCCCCCTTCACATACATCATACAGAGTTTTTCCTCATAAAAGGCAAATCAATTTAGGATTATGTGATAAACAAACTACATTTTAGGAGAAAATGGATACTAATATTCTAAATAAAATTTAGACCACACATATCTTACTAGTTTACCTATTACAGAATCACTGAAGCATCAACAGAAGTCACCACTGCATAATATATGTTTGTCTATACAGGCTAAGTATGTAAAATGTGTTTTTCTTTGAGTGGTTATGCTCACTGATTTATATCAGTAAAAGATGAGAAACATTTCCAGTGAGCTCAGTCCTACGTCCCTGAGAAAAAACCAAACCCAAGAAACAGCACCAGCTGCTTGGCAGGACTCTGCTAGAATGTTAACGTGGTCTCTGAGCGCTCTTGCTTGAGAAATGGAATTAATTACTGATAAATACTAACGCAGCAATTGCACTGACAACTGCATCTATACTGTCTAGAGCAAACAAGCTGTTTGCTGATGGTGACCACTGCTTTAATACAGAGTTTTCACAGAATTATTTCTGTGAATGTACTGAACTCCTAGAGTAATATTTGAACAAAGCAATCAACTGGGTCTAAAACTATAAAACATTTGCCTCTAGTAAGGAGAATTTGATAAAGCAGTATCACCCAAACTCTTGTTAAATCTACATGAAACTAAGCACAGTAAAACCAGAAAATGTCATTTTCTTAAATAATAACCTCCCACTAACTTGTGCTAATCTTCAGTAGCAATACAGTCATAATTAAAAGAATGAGTATGAACAGGTTCTATATGTCATTTCACAAAATTCTCATTGCCCTCCACTTTTACTGAATGTTCATAAAAATAAATAAAAAATTCTAAGAGAATGGACAACAATCAATCTGAATTAAAAATATTAACAAAGGGGACAAATAAAGTTCTTAAGCTGCTGAGAAGACAAACATACAAGAAAAATCTTTACCAAAAAAGTGACAAGAAGTGCAAAAAACCCCAAAACCCAACCCTCAAATCAATCAAAAATCTTCCAAAAGAATTCAAGCAGGAGCTCTCCTGATACTGTGTGACTGTATAAATATCTACAATTCTTTGGATAATGTTCCACATTTGTTGGTCTGGATATTTGGACGGGAATCTCGTGAGAACAGGCTTTCTGATGATATTTTAGATACTCCCAGGCTATAAGCCTGCCAGAAATAATGCTAGGGAAGCCTTTTTCCATAGTATTTTCAGCAACAGAGGAGGAACTGCACAGGCATGTGAACCTAAAGAGAGAGAGATCCATAATAAAACTCTCTTTCTCCATTCCTCACCTAATTGCACATGGTACAGCCTGAATTTTGGGGAAGACACAAGGACTCTGATTTCATTTGAATCACTTCACTCTTTCCTAGTTTTGAATCAGAATTAGTTGGCTCTGTTTAAAACAAACACCAGACAAAAGAAGGCACAGTTTTGTTCGGTTTGTTACCAGGTGGTTTTCTAACAAGGGTAAAGGATTTCTCTCTGTCTTGAGCACTATGTCGTGACTTCACACACAGGATTCCTGGCAATTTACAGAAATGGCTGGTAAATAAAACAGGATGTTACAGAGGTTCCCTTCCTTACACAAAACAAGGAAAATACTTAATTCATTGAACAACTGTGAAAATAGAGCTTGTTTTTTAACATTACTAACAAGCATGCTGCATTTTGGAAGAAAAACATATAACAACTTGGATTTTATATTAGTTATCCCCTTGCACTGCCTACAGGAATAGAGATAGTTACATTCCTGCAAATGACCACATATCTAAAATTTCCACACTTACACCTTGCCCTTTGAAAGAAATGCAACTTAGAAACAGGTCTTCTGATAATGGTGCTCTCATGCACTCAGGATAAACTAAGCCAAAAGACCAAGTGGGGAAAGGAGGTTTCTGGATCAATCACCCGTGATGTTACCCACATGGGTTTGCTGAGCAAGGTTTACTCTATGCTTTGCTTTATTGACATATACTGTCAGGTTACAAGTGGAAAACACAGTAAGTTCTTCCAGAGGGTTACAGAGAAGTAGGAATGCTTCTCTAATGATCTGGGGAAACAGCAAGCTTTGGAAAGGCAGCAGTTCAAGATTCAGAGTTCAAGATTCTCTGCTCCACAGAGATCACGCCAGATGAAAAGTGAGTCAACAGGATCAGATGGAACACAAAGCAAATGTAAATGAAAAGAATTACACTTCATTTTTTTTTTTCTGTTTATAGCTAGAAAACAAGGTTCAGATACTGGTAAATTCACAGGAGCAGGACTGTTTTTGCTTTGAAAGTTCTCCAACAGTGAGACAGGAAAGGCAGTTGAATCTCTTCAAACAGACAGCAGTTGCTCGATAACTTGGTGACCTTCCTGTTAAGCCCAAAAGGCCAGAACCACATAGAATCCATACTACCCGTGACATCTTCAAACACTGGAAGTTGTTAACCAAGGACCCAGTGTCAGGAAACAACTGTCTGTCTGTGACAAGCCGAGTTCATCCCCCTCTTTGGAACTTCAACTAATTTATTTTCTCCTACAGCATGCTTACATTCTCTCTCAGTCAAGAGAAAGATTTTCAGCAACCAATTGCAAGTTATCCCATTGGATAACACAACATGAATAAATTTTAACCACATTTGTGGTCCCTTCCCTGGCATGACATACATGACATACATGCCAGAAACCCTGTGCTCTTTCAAATAGTCTAAGGAAACCCCAGTTGAGTTAAAAAAAAAAAAAAAAACCACAACAAAACATGTAATCCTTTTCATACATGCAATATTCTCAGCAATTTGAGTGTTCACTTAAAGTTACAAATAGATTTTGGGAATCCACGTGTATTTCTTGGAGCTTTTCCAGTTCAGAAAACCTGCTTACATACATACATGTAAGATCATGTAGTGTTTTAGGAGGAACACATTAACTATTGTGCTGTAGTTAATAGAATTATTGTTGATTTGCATTAACTAGTTGCTTTATTTTTACATTAATCAGTTAACGCTTCCCTTCCTATACTAACTGATATTAATATTCTTTGTTGAACAGATAACATTATGCATGGCCAACAGTTACTGAGTACACTCTATGTTTCACCTTTCTAAAGGAGTAGTGCAGACCCATTGGGCAAAAGAAATTTTCACCAACACGTATTTTCACCAGTTAATATTTTCTTGCTGGCCACTGTCTTCCCTCCAGCCCTTGCTCCATGTGTAACACCTTTTAACATGTTGCTGGTTTTGCCAACCCTTGACCTTGTCTTGTGCTCTGCTTACCATCCATACAGTTACAGGAAGTATGTGGCACAACTAAGTATACTGTTTGCGACTTCAAGAGTTGTGTAGGATTGAAGACTCAAAAGCCAAATAGAGTCAAGAGAGCCGAAGAAAAACAGTTGGTCTCTAAGACTTCCAGTGAACTATTTGTCAAACTGGACAGAAGTAGAGTTTGGAAAAGGTTTTGATGAGTACCATTAATTCAGATCCTCGCCACTGACACCTCACGTCAGTTAATGTGTTCCTTATTCTGCGAGAACCATGTATATTCCTGTAGTGGCTGATTCCCCCACCCCCTCGCATGCAAAAGGCAGTGGCACTGAGACATGCTGTAGGATACTGAGCCACCAGACTTCCCCCCTCGCAGTTCTGCTAACCTCAATACTGACCTACAGTACACTTAGTTTTCCATTCCTCAGGCTCTATTACACAAATACAGCCCGGTATTCCTACTTGGGCTGTGTTTATTCCACAAAAGTGACCATTTTCATATCTAAGAAAATTATGTGTCTTGATTAAATACCGAGATATTTTCATACAATGCTGAAAACATACATCATTTTCATCAGCTGATCCCAAATCCCTGTGGACTGGTTTCCAGTCTATTCTACTAATCCTTGGATACTAGTCCCAAATTCACATCTTCTCAAATTTGCCTGAATCCTCTTACTTGTACTCTTTATTTTTCGTTAAGTGGAAAACTTCTTGGATGTTTGCAACTGTGCTCGTTTGTGGGTGGCCTTCAGCAAGAAAATTCTTAATTTCATCACACATCATAGAAACAGTCCACAGTTGGTTCAAAGGCCAACTAGGTGCTATTTCTTATTATCACTTGGATTCCAAGTGTTGGAAATTATGGAAAAAATTCCCAGTGTATTAAAAGCAGCACTGGGAATAAGCTGTTTTCTTTGCAAACTTCAAAAGCAATTTTTTTTTTTAATTATCATATAGACTTTCAAATTCAATAGCTCATCATAAGCTTCTATGATTTCATTTTGCTAAGTACACTAGAGGCAGTTTGATATTGAAAAATCACCTAGTTCTTTTTCTGACTTGCAATGATGATAAATACTGAATGCTTACAAAATATATAAATTTATTAAAAATTTTGAAAAGTAGTCTTCCACAGAGCAGTTAGATGAAAATTGTGTTTCATCAAATTGAACTTGGTTAGAAAACGAGCAGTTTGTAGCCTTACAACACTAATAACAGGGTGCTGACAAATGAAACAAGCTGGTAAATATGAAGCTTGTTCATAACAAGATTGCACAAGAAAATATACTGTAATGACCCTGTCTTGAACATCCTGTAATTGCCCATTGTTCCTCTCTATTACTCTCATTCAGCAGTTTTTTTTAATAGCGGATGCATGGCAGCAAAGGAGCCCATGTAATGTGAGACTGCACGTGCACAAACCATGGCGCGTAGCAGAGGTGAGAAAGAGACCCTGGCACGCTGAGAGAAGTTTTTGTGGGCTGTTAACCAGATGTGGAACCTTACAGTAAACCCCTTGCATCTTTGCACAACTTGAATAAAACAAAAATGTTTAACTATGAATGCCTGAAGGGTTTGTAAACACTAAGAAGATAGGAGGATCTTATGATTTCACCCGTGAAGGGCAACAAAGTACAAGAAAAATAGGAATGAAAACCGAAAATCATAGGTTTAAATTCTAAGAGATGATACAGTCTTATAGTTGATGCATTTGAAGTAAGCATGGTAGCTGAACAGGAAATATCCTTCCCACGCATCAGTGAAGAAGATGGGGTAATAAGCATCTCCCACATGCCACAGCTGGATGTTTCACCTTCACTATGTATGGGAAATGTATCATATCACCACAGTTCCTGGCATCTTAACTAGATCATGCACTGCAACCCAGAATCTGCTTTTGTTGCCAAATTAGAACACTAAATAGGCAATTAATTTAGCGTACCTTCTGAACTTTCACATCATACGCAAAACTCCAAACACAGATATTATTTTTTTTACCATCTAAAGTAATTTTTTGGTTCACCTGAGTGGCTATGTATGTAAAGAAATGGCTTTTGACTGGCCACAGCATACCTGCCTCAGCTTTATCTCTTCAGCTAGGTCATGCTAAAGGCAACATCATTCCATTTACTGGTTTGTTCGCACTCCCATGAGAACTAAATTTTGAAGTTTTTCTTTGTGCATTTGTCATTCCTTCCATCATTTTATTTAACTTGCTTCCAGACTTCATTATTTCACTGTTACTTAGTGTTCAAGCAAGGAGATGTACAAATGTCCTGCTTCAAAGCTGCAAATGTTTAAAAATATAAAAGCATGGAAATCTAGGAAACAGAAGGCCTAAAGGAATTGTAAAAATAAAACAAAAAAAAAACCCCAAACAACCCACAACCCAAAACAAACCTCTGGCTTGAAAAGTCCCACAGTCTTCTATGGTATAATACTATTTTTGAACACTTTGTCTGGCAAACATGCATTCCCCGAGGAAGCAGAGTTATCACAGACAACTGTCTATCATACCAGTCTCTCTACATAGGACTAAACGTATTTCAGCAGTATTATCTTTTCTCCCCTTACCCAATCTGATTTAGAAAACGTATTGCAATGAGCCCTAAAATCTGCTTTGAATTAGTGCTCTTTTGGTGCTGACTCCTCCCTACCAGTTACACTACTGCCATATTGCAGATGGCAGTATACCTTGACATGCTCTGGTGGCCCAGTGGCCCCACAGAGACAGCACAAGTATTTTGCCATCCTTCCAACAAACCCTGAATTACTGCCATGCCCTTCACTGGGCTGTAATGTGACTCTAGGAAAAGCTTAGCATGTCAGCAGACTATTTTATCTCTGCAGCTCTAAATAAAAAGTATCCAGTTAAAATACATTGGCTGGATTCTACCCTTGGATTGCAAGCATAGTTTTTAGAAGAGGGATCTTCTCTAGGCAAGAAAGTCTACTTGAACAATCTCTTCTGAAATAGTTGGGGGGAAGAAAAGAAAATAAGAAGACCCAGGCCCAGCAGCTACCCCAGCAGTTTATGCTAAAAGTTTTAAACGGTCTAAGTGATGTTATTCTACATAATTTCCTAGGAACTCTGAAATGCTGAGACAGTGCATCCTGAATGCAGTGGCAGGGGGGAGCATAAGGCCCTTGCAAGACAGTGCTGTGACATGCATAATCAATTCAAGAATGACACTGTCAAGATTTGAGGACTGCTTTAGTCAGAAATTAAGTATTTCAAGTATGAGAAACTAAATACAAATTCAAATGAATATAAATGAAAAGCTAGTGACACACTCCAGACAGAACTGTTTGATCTTCCAATTACAACCATTACTCGTTTTATGTAAAACCTACATTGTGATACCAAACAGAAAAGAGTAAGTTTTCTATTTCTACTTTTCTCACTGGTGTGTGATTTGTTTCAGTACAATTGTGCTGAGGACATAACATGATACAGAAAATGATACAGAAAATGATACAAAGGATACAACCTTTCAGATCTTCCTCAGTGAAACAGAGTAGGAGACTCCTCAGATCTGGGGCACAAGGAGAACTCTGCAGGGTTTGACTTCAGGCAGTTCTCACTCTAATTTGCATATTGCTTTCCAAGATTATTCTTTTCTAGGAATATATTTCCCTGTTTGTATTCAGCAGAAAGGTTTTTATTTCCTGATGCACATACGTGATCGACAGATTAAACCAATTTTTAAAAAAAAATCCCTCTTTAAACACTCCTTCCAAAGTAGAGAAGGGAAAAAAAGCCAAACCAACAACCTAAGAAACAAAAAAACCAGCCCCTACTCTCCCCCCAGACCCCACACTACACTGGCATGCCCATAACCACATGAAAAGCTACAATTTAATTGACTGGTTAAGTGTCTGCTTAGTAGCGTTAACCATGTGTTTTTTCTGACTGCTGCTAGCTACACCGAAGCGAGACACAATCCCGGTGGCCTTCCATGCATTACAATGCAATAAACAATGCATTTAATAAAAAAATGAATGCAGAACGGTGGCCATGCAACGAGTAATTGAACAACACTCAGGAAAGAGCCTTCATTTTGGCTTTCCTGAACTTCATTAAACTAACTGTTTCCCAGAATAAACAAGAAATCAATTTTTAAAAGGTTAGCAGTCTTGAGACTTTGTTACGGTACGCACATCTGTTGTTCCTCTTCAAGGAAGGTGACTATGAATTTCAATATATAGTCATTTATGGACAAGGTTCTCACCCCCACCTCCCCCTTCCAAGAAAATAGACATGTGAAGACAGACATTTCTCTTTGAGAGGAAGGATAAGGCAGAGGTTAATTTCATCTGCCAGAGCCAGTGTAGGATAAGCTTTTGGAAATATTGTCAAGCCACATTCTTAATGCCTGGCAAAGTGACTCATTCAGAGTCATCACAGGAAAGGAAGTTGAATAGAATAAAAACGGAACAGGATGGGGGCTTAAACAGGAGAAAGAAGTGAGAGAAAGGAAACTGGATTGTTTAAAGTGGCCTGAGGTTACAAGTTCCATAATGAGATGATTTGTAATATATATATATGTATGATAAATCCACACACATGCAAAAAACCCAGATATACATTCATGTATATATAAAGATACACATATGGACATTTGCATGTATTTATGAAAAAGAACTTCCTATTTGAACAGAGACTTGTGTTTGGGGATTGCCTTCCAAAGCTGCCTGCTGAGGCTGTTGTTACAGTCCAAGGTGGCATTAACACAGTTTGGAAATCAACAACAGTCCCCTCTGGAAACCCACAAGTTTTTAGCAATCATGCTCCCATTCTGCACAGTGTGGAAGCCGCAGCGTTACACGCTCAAGTAAAAACCCATCAGGGTGTTGTACCATTCCCAGAAGAAACGCAGAGATAAACAAGACATATTTTTTGCTCCCTTTTTTCCCCCCAGAAAATGCAACATTGACTTTCTTGTACTTACTACACAGTAAAACATGAAAGTTTCTGTACTCCAAATATTTTTACGGTGAGACTTTAGACAATTAGCCACCTCTCGTGTCAATTTTAGCTAATTCAAGCAGAAAACTATACGACGGCTGTTTCAAGAGATTCACTTGCAGCACCCAACTGCAGAGAACCTCCTTGGATTCATCTTAACCAAAACCACACTATTTCTGCAAACAGAATTTCCATCAACAAAAAGAATATGTTTGTTTCCCAGAAAAGATGATAAAAGCACTCTTTTAATATCATAAGGCACTATTCAACTGATTCCCAGCTCTTTATGTTTCAAAATTGACATAATGGGAGTAACACTTCTCACTGTATTGTCCAACACTGTCATTTTTAATGTTCAAAACGATACAAAGAAAGATCAATACGCCCATTAAATCACATAATTAAAAAAGGAAACTTAAAAATTAAAAAGGCACGCAAGGTTAAAAAAATCCCGGAAAAAATACTATGTTAATAAAAACATTAGAATAAATTCTTCTATATTTTACATCCCATATCTCCAACAAAATTATCAGCTTGTAAAATATTCCTTATTTAATCCCCAGAGTGACACCTGCTGGATTTCACTAACAGAAACAAAAGGGCAGGTATCTCCATTATCCAGAACATTGCAGGATAACCATTGCAAAAATGTGCCCTTTTGGTAATAAATGTGCACAGTATCATATTTTTTTGCTCTATTTAGGGCAGTGAACAAATACATAGATGCAACCCTACAGGAAAGCAGCTCAGGAAAGCTCTTGTGCTGAAATATATATTCTTACATTTGGAGGATTATAGACCTTGGAAAACACACTACTTTCTGAAAATATAATTATGAAAAATATTTGTGAAGCCCAGAGGAAATTGTTTTGTATAAAAAATACATGCTTGATACAGCTTTTGATTTGCTTTAGTGAAACTCTACCAGCATTGCCAATATTCAAATAATATTACTATTAACATTAATATTAATATTAGCATATAGGATTTTACCACTGTAATACAGGAGGGAAAAAAAGGTGAGGGGAAATCTAAATGGTAACAGCTATACAAGCATCAAGTTTGTACAGTTTTCAAACTCGCAATTAGAATATGTGGAAAAGTTTGTATTGCTTTTAGGAACTAAAAAGATATTAATCCTAAACACAGCTCATGGTATACCACAGAATATGCAGAACAAAATAATAATTAAAGAAACAAATTACTAATCAGTGTGTTTCACTCTTTGTATTTGGTACTATAAAGGAAGTCAGACTGGTATGGGGGCTTCATTAAACAAAACTGTCACTAATTTTGTTGGGGACACTTTTTAAATAAGGCCTGCATTAACCAGGAATAAATCCAGAAACACAACACTGGTTTAATTTCTAAAATTAGATTAGTAACTTAACGGTCAGCTACATCCTGAGAGTAGTCAAAATTGTCAGAAAAGTCACGGGTGACATTTATGCTACACTAAAAGGTAACAGCTTCAGAAGCACATGCAAATTCACATCAGTTGAGAATCTACTTTCTTGTCTCGAAGTGGGTACATTGCTCCTCTCACTAAAAGTCTTTTTTAATGCATTTACATTCAATTAAATGCATTTCAAATGCATCTTTCCAAGGAAAAACAACCCTGAATAAATCACTTCTGTTCTTTAGGACAGCATATACTGCACCAATGATGGAAAGTGTTTGCACAGAACTAGGACAGAAAAATAATGACTTTGCTGGGAAAATGTAAACAGTATAAACAAGCTTGGGAGACCAAGGCAGATGTGTATGAGAGAGAGCTGTGAAAACAAAACATTGAAAATGCAAAAGTTTAGCCTTCCAGTTTTGCCAGATTCTAAAATAGGACAAAAAGAAAATAGTATTGCTAAAAACAAATGCTCAAATGGAAACAAAGAAGATCTTGCATTGTTCTGCACTGACTGTGGAATTCTCCACTAAGATAACAGGTAAGTAATAGGCTAATTTCTGCTGCTCTTTCTACAAGCGTATTACACTGAAAACATCAGAATTGCCACCATGAGTACAAAGAAGGAAAAAAAAAAAGTGGGTTGTGAACACCCATGGAAAGCTTTCTCCTTTTACTTTAAGATATTAAAATGAAACAACATTCAAATGTACTCAGTTTAAACTATTAACAGTCATGACTCACAGTTTTCTAAACAAAAGATGATGTTTAAGACTAATTTACTTAGCAAGTCTCTTCTGAAAGACATGTGTTCTCTCTTCAGTTGATAGATTAGGAATAATAAATGTCAGTGTCACATAGAAGTGCAAGTACTGTACATATATGCACAGAAATAACATACTATGCATATTATTATAAGTCAAATGCACATAAACACATATACAAACACACTTCTATATTTATTTTACTGCTTAAAAGCTTTGTTTGTCAACTCACATCTGTTTTGGTAATAGAAGCATTCATTCCTTCCCCGAGACAGTGCTATCGAGGATATAGTTAATTCTAGAGCTCTGACAATGTGTGCTACACCAAAGATTGAAAATGAGCATGAGTTAGATGAGCAACTAAGAGACTGTTTTCAATATACATAGAGCTTAACCAAGGAAACTACTACCACATATGAAACCAAATGACACAGCTACACATGCTTTTACAACAGAGGTGGCCGTAACACTGAGGCAATGCCAATATTGTGTATACACTCTATAGGAATGACAGCTAATCAGAAGCACAGAAAGAATATTGCTAGTAGATCCAGAACACTATAAACATATCTGGAACAGATGGAAACAGCTCCTTAAAAAGAAATTCAATTTTTTTTTTCCTAACTGTAGTCTTGAACTGCTCATTGGAGAAATTCCTTTGATTGCTTTCATGAATAGCTTATGTTCTTACTACAGCAGTGACTAGATGTATAAGTTTTAAATATCACCACGTACATGTTACTACTAAGAACATATTGACAGCAATAGTGTCTTCCAAATGACTGTAGGCTTGCTGGAACCTTTTATCTGTCTGATTTCCTGGACTCTCATGGGCCCGGTACTACTCAGCTCTTGCACATGCTAGAAATGCTGTTGGAAGCAGCTGATTACCTTGAATGCACAGCATACAGAACCAAATTAGTAATTAAATTGGTGGCAAAGGAAATGTATTAATATGCTTTCTTCCCTCTGTTTTGTTAACTGTATCCTAGTTTAAATCTCTACTGCAATACCCAGACAGCCCACAGAACAATGCTGCATTCACAGAGTACACCCCCATCATTTAGCCAGGTAAGTAAGGATCACCCCGAACAAGACATACAGATTTGTGCCTTCTAACTTTAGCGGTCAGAAGTTACAGAGATTACTGGCAACCAGCTGCCAACAGCCCGCAGGACTCAAGTGACTGGATGGGTGATGTATGCGTAATTCTTTCAACAGAAAAATACCCCATTTAGGAATATCATGCCCTTTGACAGTCAGTGGAAAAATTCCCACTGGCTCTCAGTGGGACAGGATTTCAACAGTTGTGTGGTATCAGGAAAAGCCTACACAAAGGGACAAACACTACACTTCTTACTGCGGGGAAAGACCAGCTAACTGGGAATTCAAAGTACGGTAACATTTGAAGTAGAACACACCACACAATTCTTGAACTCACAATGCATGCTATATATATTCAGGTACTTAGTTTTGTCAACCAGAAAGTGCAGTCACACTGTTCTATATCACTGTCCTGCCCCTGTCTTTGTTTAATCTGAAAATAGTGCAGATTCTGGCATCAAACCTGCAAACACATGCATGCCTGACACTTCCCACGTGGGCAGTCCCACCACAACCCCCCAACCTAAACCAGTTACTTGAGACTCTAAATCAGGTAGCTGAAATATCTCTCAAGAGAGTTGTTCCCACTGCACTGATCAGTAACACAACTTGAACACTTTTTATCTGAAGTTTCATCTCGTTTGATTTAATATCACCAAGGGCCTTTTGTGCTGTGAAGATTTTCAAGTCAGATAATGACTTTGCGATTGCTCTTATATGCTGTGAAGTCAACATGAGTTTAAGCAGATTGCAAAAACAAATACTTTGAAAATACAGATTACTATTTTTAATTGAGAATTTCATACAGTAATGAAAGAAAACACACATATTCAGATCTGCTCTTACTGATCTTTATCCAGATCTAGTGTGTCTCCTTTCAATCCACTGAAGGGACCTCAGATTCAGAGCACACCGATCACTGATCTGAACAGGTTTAAGCTGTTAAGACACATTACTGCAAATAAATGACAAGATCATCAGTATGCACAATATGACTGGAAAGACTCTGCACTGCTGGAGCAAAATCTGGCCCAAGGTATCTGCCATACATTTTTTTTTTTGAAGTGCAAAAACCCCTCAGCTATTATTATTATTTAAATCTTAGGCCCTATAAAAAGTATGGATGACTAAATGAATCTCTGTAGAATAAATCTATGTGTGATTAACAGCCTATAGCATTACTTAACTATCCTTCAGAAAGGAGATTTCTTTTCCCAATTCCATAGATTCATTGCTTGCACACACAAGCAAACAGCTAGATGCATCAATATCAGCAATACAACTGTATTTTTAAAAACAAAGGATACTGCATGTGTTATGGAAAGCGAAAAAAGTATCAAGGTTCTGAACCATCTCTTAAGCTGATGCTGGGAAGGCAGAGTGTCACACACTTACCACTATTCAATAGTTTGTCGAGGAAATGAAAGAGTGGACAATTACCTTTCACTGACTCAGTGTAGTGTTTGTGGGGAAACACAATTAGTCAAACACTAATAGTCCAGCAACAGACAAGCTTCAAACTTGGATAACTTTTTTCTCAGGCAGAAAGTCCAAACAAAACAGAAGCTTTATCTTTGTACTTGTGTAATTACAACATAAAACCTAATTATGAAATAACTCAAGTATGACCTCTTTCGGTACAACAACGTCAATAAGATTAAAGGAATATTCAGTAAGAGAATCTACACCACTTTATCACCTCATTCAGCCTCTCTTGACAGAGCTCCAGTTGTATCGAATTAGTCTTAAGGACTCTTTTCAAACCAACGAGCCTCTAACTCTCTCCATATGCAAAGATCGGAATACATTTAGCTAATATTAGAGGTCTTAGAATCCAGTGGTGGTTAGAGCATTTTATCTCCCTTTCTACCTATTTATCGTTGAATTCAGGAATACAACAGCACCAGTTATAAAACCGGCCCAACATCTCGCTCACTAAAAATAAGCGAAGCGTCTCCTCGCACACCCCTTGTCCCTGCAGATTACATACCGCACGTTGAGGTTAAGGTAAAAGCACGCACACAGCTGTAACGGTAAACGCACCCGGGCAGCACAACACCACTGCTGCTCTGCAAAACAATGAAACCGTTCTCATCAGGACTCACCGCACCGAGTTTTCACGAGAACGGGTTCGGATAAATCAGTTGGATTTCCCTCTTCGGTCAGGGAGAAAGAGGATGTTTCCTTCCCTCCTTCCCCGGCCGAACGAGAGCGCCGGGAGAGCGCGATCCTGCCGCTGGGTATAATCCAGGTACCGGGCGTGCTGGCTGCCGGGCAGAGTTGCCCCGGCCGCGCTCCGCGGAGAAGCGCTGCTGCGGGCTGCGCCGGGAGCGTGTCACACCGTACGCGGGGAGCGGCGGCGGCAGCGAAACATCAGAGCTTCCTGTTACATCACCCTGACCCCGCCCGCAGTCCGCGTTAAGTTACTTTTCTTTCTCAAATGGCATGTCCCAGGGAAGCCAGGCTCCTCTGGTGTTCCTGGGCAGGAGCGGGGGTCTGCCCGCGGCCGGCGGCTGCCACCCGCTCTCCGCCCGCCCGGCGGGAGGCGGCCTGCCCGCACCTTGCCCGAGGCCGGCGGCAGCCCCTCCGCCCAGATAAAAGCTGCCGGTCGCAGAACACTCGTCGCGTTGGAAAGGAGAAGACCGTAGGACCTGTCTTGTCACGTATCGCCCGTGAGATCTGTCCTACTCCTCGAACCGGAACCAGAGGAATATGTCAGTTTGGACCTTTATGCAGAGACCAGTAATACCCCATAGCTCTTTAACACAGCCGAGCTGAAACTCCTGTCACAGATCACAGGGGCTGTGTGATGTCCCATTCCATAACTGGTGAAGAGCTCGCTCTGCAGGGTAGCGCTGCTGTCCCTCAAACCTAACGCATTTCAAGTGCAGCTTTGTTTTATACCCAAGGAAAACCAACACAACTGAATTTAAGTAAGTGTTTGAAACACAAAGGTAGAGAAAAGGCAGCAGGAATATTACTACCGCTGAACAAACATCCAGGCTGTATTTACTTTTAGATACCAGGGATTTGAAAGCATAAGTATGAGCTACCTGTTTTGAAAACTGCCATAACTGAAGACAAAACAAAATTAATGGTAGTCCTGCTACTAGCTTGGAAGAATTTTATATCAAGATCCAAAAATGTTTCAAAAGCATTTACCACTTTTTCTTGGTACAAAGGATACCTGAGCCATGGGTAGAATCCCTGCTATCCAAATCACAGACTGGTTTGGTTTGGTTTGGTTTGGAAGAAACCCTGAAGTCCACCTAGTTCCAGCCCCCTGCCATGGGCAGGGACACCCTTCACTAGACCAGGTTGACAAAAGCCCCATCCAACCTGGCCTTGAACCCTGCCAGGGATCCAGGGGCAGCCACAGCTTCTCTGGGAAACCTGTGCCAGGGCCTCACCACCCTCACAGGGAAAGAATTCTTCCTAATATCTAATCTGATCTCCCCTGCTTTGGTTTGAGGCCATTGTGCCCTGTCCTATCACTCCGTGCCCTTGTAAACACTCCCTCTCCAGCTTTCCTGTAGCCCCTGTATGTACCAGAAATCAACAGACAGTTGCTGTGTGCACCTAACAATTCTATACTGAACAAACAGATTGTTCAGTAGCATTAAGTTCAAATAATACTAACACCTGTAACACTACTGCTCCTCATGGAAGGCCATAAGGACCTCCCAAAGGTAATGGTTTTATAAATGCTCATCAAAACTGTAATGCTTTAATTTGCTTATGAAACAATGTATTTTCCTTGGTCCTCACTACCTGATGCTCATCCATTCTTTTTACCAGCAGAAACATTTGTAAAACGTGTTGTGAACTGGATGAGGGAATTATCTGTACTTTGAAAATATTTTCCTCAAAAATTATAACAGCAAGAAACCCAACACTAGCAAAAAACCCCCCCCAAACCCCAAACCAAATCCGAAAACCCAAAACAAATAACTCCAAGCCAGGATCACAGAAAATTGGAATAGGGAAAAGAGGAGCAGGAGTACTTCAAATCCATATGGCCGTTGGATAATATGAATTGTGAAATCATACTCTAAGGTCACTAAAAGAGCAGGCATATGACTTTAATACTCATTTGGCACATATAAGTGTTGGTGCTTCTAGGATCTTACATCAACAGGAGAATGTTTGAGTTTTATAATCAGTGAAGAACTAAGAACTGGCACTTTAAGCTTCTAGGCAATATAAACAGATATAAACCAGGGATTAGCTCCGATTCTGAACACTGATGGAAATTAACTTCTCTGAAATAGACAGTATCACCTCAGGTAGTAGAATTTCATCAGAACTGAGCCTGGCTGCATTATTTTAGGCCAATTAGGACTAGGCTATAGCCTACAACACAGTATGTTACACACTTGTGACCTAGAAAATAATACATATATTTCAGCCAAGCACATTCAAGACAGTCATCTGAATTAGCTGGACTGATTTATTACATAGACCATATTTTATTTGGCATGTCAAATTCATCAGATTTGTACAGGGTCTTTATTTTAGTGCAGAAGTCTTATATTCTAGTTAGTTATCACTGGAACTTTCTCACTCCTACTCTACAAGTATTTGAAGTATCTCAGCTGGTGTAATTTGCACTTCAGACAGCAAAGGCCCCCACACTACTTCAGCTACCCCTTCTTCTAGCTGAAAGGCACATAAATTACACCAATATGGGCTGACAACGGGGTTGTCAACAGTGTGGGCGGGAGCGGTTCAAAGGGATCTAAATGAGCCCAAGTGATGACTGTACTTTAACCAAGGAAAGCTTAAAGCCACATTAATGAAAAAAAAAACATTAAAAAAAAATCCGAATTTCTCCTCTTACCACAGATCTGATTTGATAAGTCCAAGGATAAATACAGCTTTGCCAGTAACGCGAATACTTGTGACCGCCTGTGAGAGTCTGTCCAGCGCTGCACTTGTGACAAACGCCTCTCCCCTGATGATGAAGAGGCTGCCGGGGTAGGCAGTTCTGCCCTCAGCTTCCCTCCCCGACGGACAGCGCAGGCGCCAACCGCCGCGTTTCCCGCCCGATTTGCTGCAGAAGCCCAGCTCGCGGGGCAGCGCTTGCCCGCCGTGCCCCACAGCACCGGGCCTCGGCCCCGCCGCCCCACACCTGCGCCG
>VXBZ01006770.1:279195-385313 GCA_013399135.1 Heliornis fulica
GTGAATCACAGTTATTTAGAAGCTCCCTTTATCAGCATTCATTTTGACTTGTCAGTTATTTTTCCCCTTTACAGCCACTGCGTGAGGCAAACCCATGACAAGTGACCTGCGCTGTGGTGCTGTTACAGGTTCCAGAAGGATTCCGGGAGAGTCGAACCTTGAACTCCCCAGGCCTTGCCTGTGTGGAAACACTTAGTAACTACAGATGCCTATTCCACTTACTTGAACCTGGTTCTCTCTCCAAGGAAGACAGCACCAAAAGCAGCTGGCTACCAAACGTAATCCCGATAGCACCCTTAATACGTGTAAATGTAGACTCTAGAAACATGAAAACATACCCCAAATGCCAATCAGCCTATCAGTTTTGAAACTGGAGCTGGCCTGGAGATACAGGGAGAGATGCTGGCTCCAATGAACTAGAAGGAAAAAAGAAGCAGGGGATAGAAAGTAAAAAGGAGATAAAGGACAGCATACCAGAAAAAAAATCATGAAGGAAAAGAGAAGAAAAGGCTTAGAATTATTCCTCAAAGACATTTTGCTGCTTCATCTGTATGGACTATGGGCACGTACCAATTTGTTGCAGGTCAGATGATTCTGTGAAACTCATCAAACCTCCAGAAAATTGCTTCTGCTTGTTGGGTTCCATCACACAAAGTGGGAAAAACCTCCCAGTCCCTGGGCATTTTCTCCAAAGGAACGGGAGGTAGATTTCATCTGGAATGAAATGACTGGGATGAATTCAGCATAGCTTTGTTTTCTGACCTCGGCAGCGTTCAGACATCTGATTCCCTATCTGTTCTCTGTGTTTGATTATCCCCCTTTCTACATTTACCCTTTAATTATCTTTGAGAAATGCATAATGCATCTTTTTTTTTCTTCCTTTTGTGTTTGGTTCTGCAGATATCAAGGATACAGCAATGAAAAGAAGCTGCAGTTTGGAGTTTTTATGGGAACAACAGATTCCTTGCACTGAAAAGCTATACAAAAGCAAATAGGAAGACAGCTGGATAACTGGTATAGTGGCCAAACCGAGCACACACACCAAGAGCATGCACTCCCAGATTAAATCTGTCCAATTATAATCAGGTCAGTTGTTACACAGCATAAAACATTCCAGTCTTCACTCTCATCACACTAAGGAGGCTGAAAAATGAATCGCTTTGTAACGTTTTCTTAGTCAACTAAAATAGAAGTACTGTTGAGATGCTACAAAGTTTATTTCTGTCTCAACAATGAGAGAAAAGATCCCACCATGGATCACTTGTTTAATCACTGTTACTATAAAAAGAGTGCGCAAAAAGTTTCTTTAGTGTAATATAAGTAGGCAGTGGAAGACTATGGGGGAGTACCTGTTGGTCCTGTCCTAGCTACAGCACTTCTGGGAGAAGACTGCATAGTCCCGGAGCTCAATTAAGCATACTCAGTGAAGAGATTCTGGTAGTTTCCAGGAGAGCTCAGCAAGCAGGAGACTTAAAACACTGGTGGAAATACACACAGCTGTGTTTCTGAAGGGACAGTAAGGATGACTTTTTTTCTACACTTCCAAGGTGGATTTTGTACATGTTGAATCCAGGCAGCCAGGGACAAGTCACTGGACCAAGAGGGAGCCTGAAGGAGAGATACTGCCATGAAACAAGGATCACAAGGCAACTTGTATACAAATGAGTCTTTTACATCTATTGACTCATTCAGAAAATTCTATTTTAGAAAATTTATCATTCTACATAGTAAAACCTAGAGTTTACAAATCCTTTTTAGTGTTCTTGGTGTGACTGATTTAAGAAACACCATGGGCAAACCCTTTCCCCTTCTTCCCAACGCCTGCAAGGCTCCAATCAGTCCCACCACAAGTGAAACTGCCACCAGGTTTAGAGCTGCAGTCACAGCTGGGCAGAGAACACTGCTTCAGCTCCATCCCCATCACCTTTATGTGCTCATGATGTTGAGAAAAACTCTCCTTAAAGAAACACTGCTGCTCATAATGCAGACTCATAAAAACCAGTTACCTGAATGTTCCACTCCTGCTGCTAGAATGAGTTTCATTCTCTTTTACACTAACACTCTGTGATATGTTTTAGTGTAATCGGATTCATGGCCAGAAACCTCAGAACCATGCTAGAGAACACCAGCTTCCTTTGTAAAAGGATTTGAACACGGTGTATAGGACGGCCTGTCAGACAACAGTGACTTAAGGCAGCTGTTGCAAGTTCGTTGCTTACTCAGCACTCGACAACTTTTTCTCCTTTAATATGAAACCTTAGACTCAGAATGCCCTTACCGACTCACTGAGCTGCTGGAGAAGCCAAGTTGCACATAGCTCTGTCTCTCTTACTAAGCACATAGCACGACCTAGCAATTCCCTAAGTTTTAATTCTGATGGCAGTCCAAAACAACTACCTTCAGAGGCTGTGTACTCTACTGTGCTAAGGCAAAGAGGAAAAGTCTGGGAACAGCTTAAACCACGGCCTCTCCACTTTGTGATGAAAACTTGCAGCTGGTCCAAGCGTTCAACCTGCTGCTCTGCTCCTGTGCAGTGCAACTCACATCTACAGACCTGACTCCTGGTGCATGGAGTCCAGACGAGAGAAGGAGAATATGGTCAACGAAAATGATCAGCTACAATGGGAAGATATCAAACTAGGGCTGAAAGTGGTAGGTAAGGATGGAGCAAACTAATTCTGTGTAGAGAACTGATATTACTAGTTTTCAGCAGTCTATGGAGTTGATAAGCTTCCTGACAGAACTGCATTTCTCTGGTTTATATTGTTCATGCATTTTAAGTCTGTGGTTCTCATACATTTTATATGAAAAGAGTCTACATAAATATTGTCTGGTTTACATTTCAGTTTCATGAGCATTTTCCAAATAAGACTTAAGTAATCAGTGAGTCATAAAGGGACTTAGGCAGCAGCACCACCTCTCACAAACAGCAGTTTAACTGTCTTCAATNGAAGGGACTTAGGCAGCAGAGAAGAAATTTGGATAGAATTTCTGTGACTTTTACTTACCCCCTCACTGAGATATTTAGAATTCATAAATGCTTTCATTTTCAGCTGTAAAGCTTAGCTTCTTTATAGAGTTAGTCCAAAGTTTATCATTGTGGTGGTTTAACATAGGTTTTCTGAAAGCACACATGCACATAGGGCACAGGCAAAGGCAGCTCAGTCCTATAGATCATTTGATATTCTGTCACTGCTGTCCTTGCTCCTTGCTGTAGAGACAGAGACCCTCACATCTATTTTAGATAATTCTTTCCACCACCTCTAACAGCAGTTTAACTGTCTTCAATAATTTTAACCATAAAAGGAAAACACATGATACATTAAAAAAACCCAAACATATTTACAGCATCAAAGAAGGCAAGAGTTTCAAACATATGCTATCTTTTGTTTCTTAGTCAGCAAGGTTTTTCCAAGAACATTGATAGGAAAAAAGTAAGGTTTTGGGGGTTTTCCCTTTAAAAAAGAAATCTCATCATAAAAGATTTACCCAAGATCAGAGAAGTGCTCCAGAGAAGGCCAGGAACTGTACCACCACATTATGTCAGTCTTTAAAAAAAAACCCCAAACAACCATCAAAACCCAACCAAAAAAACCCATTTGAAGTCAACTGGAGAGTAAACATAGTGTTACCTCTAAAGGAACTGTACTTATTTCTATTAAAGGAATTTGGTTTGATTTTCTTTTTTTTGTAAAAATTAGAAGGTATTTCTAGAAATTATTAACTTGCTAGACATGAGTGAAGTTCAGTAACAAGGACTAACACCAATCATTGCAGCAGATAGCTTTTAAAATCTTTGCAAACATTTATCACAGCTTCACACATTGACAACTTCAACATGATGTTTTTTAGTGAGTTAATTCTGATCTCCTGCTCATTTTAAAACAGTGTAATTATAGGCACTTTAGTTACATCTAACTTTCATAACTTAAACTATATCTGATTAAAACAAACCCAGTGTCAATTTATTCTTTAAAGCACTAGACTTATCTTTTGATCTATGACTGAAACAATCATGCTTGACAAGTGATTGCTCTTTGAAAAGCATTATGCTTTCTTTAGCACAAAAACGGATTTCAAAACAGAATAATGGGCCAATAAAGTAACTTTGAATCTTGTCTACTTTTAAATAATTTTGAGTTCTACACCCACACAGTCTCTTCTGTCCTGTTTCGGCTCTGACAATTTTATACAATTGAACTATAATTTAAGAGCTTTTTCAAATTAAAAGTTAATTTTTATTAACATGAATGGGGAATACATGACAAAAATATAATACAAGCAGCTAATATGTAATCAAAATAATTGGTATAGTAAATATATTTAAATGTTGTATAATAAAACGTTTAATTCACAGGTGAATAGTAGGTTACTTCACAACTTCATAAAAGTCAAACTTGTATTTTCTCAGGGATGCTTTCCTTGTCCAGAGGAAACTGACTGTTTCTTTTTCTTCTTCTTGATTTTTATTAGTCTTCTCTCACCCATTTTTTTACTGAATCCTAAAGAAAAAATGAAGTAAGATTAGATGTTGTATGAGTAACACACCCAAGATTATCAGAAAGAAGAGACAAGTCGTATTTTCAAGAAATGTTTAGGAAAAAAAAAAACAAAAAACAATTGTCTCACCTAAAGTCTTCTCATGCCTGACCAACACCAAGTTGCTTATACAAGCAAGTTGTTCTAATACACTGTATTTAGTTGTCCATCTCTCTCTCTAGCTCTGTCTCTCTTCCGATTTCCATTTTCACTTTCAACTATTACATCTTACCAGGTCAGTGCTTACTACTGGAAGTTGCAAGAATATTTCAGACTGCATAATATTTACCTCTTATGATAGTCTCTGGCTGTGTCACTGCCCATACCTTTACTGCAGATCCTCAAACATGACTTTCTGGAGGTGAAATTATTTTCATTCCCTCCACAACCACTGTAACTAAATGGACGACATCTTCCAGTCGAGTAATTGTAGAAAAATCTTAACTCCTTGGCTCTACAAAGTCCTCTGTCCATAGCAGTCATGCACAAAGAAGGGATGGGAGGTGGTTCTAGAAATACCAAGAAAAAAATGATTAGAGACAACACTGCAGTTTACCACTTCTCTGTTGGTATTATATTTAAGATTTGAAGCTCACAGAATGTTGAAAAAATTATGAAATTTACTGGCAAGTTTAACTCTGCCCTCCTGATATTTAAGATTTGAAGCTCACAGAATGTTGAAAAAATTATGAAATTTACTGGCAAGTTTAACTCTGCCCTCCTGATATTTAAGATTTGAAGCTCACAGAATGTTGAAAAAATTATGAAATTTACTGGCAAGTTTAACTCTGCCCTCCTGAAAATACAGGAAGCATTATAAAGCATCTTTCTATTAGTACAAAAAAAAACCCCCAAACACATCTTTGAATTCCAAAAGCCAGCAAAAGTTTACCTCAAAGCAAGGTTTATTTCCTGTATATTTAGTGATGAAATTGCCATTTCTGTGATAGGGGATAGTATTCAAATTGAATCAGAGAAGTTTGAAGCGAAGTATTTGAGGAAAGCAAAGTGAAACCAAACTTGGACAGTTTAATATAATGGTAAATATTTATGATCTTTAATGAAGTGAATTTTCCTTATTAATGCTAGACATTCTGAAATCAAATAGAAGGTACAAGTATCCAGCATTTCCAATGTATCAGGTTTGTCATGAATACAGAAAGCTTGACCTAAAAAACAGAGTTTGGTTTATTGGAAAATGCCAAGCAATTATAAAGAAATAGTTTGCAACTCGCAGAATAACAAAGAATTGAATGTGAAGAATAAGTGCACAAAGTGACGGAGATGCCAGTGCTTTAGTGCTGCTTTTAGGCTTTTACCATTTCAAGGAGTAAACTGATGGTTTGTTTCACTTGGGTCGCTGAAAGTGAGAATATGAGAACTGAAACACTGGAAGATGAACCTGGGGTATCCGAAGTACCTGGGCACTGGAACAAGTTCAAGAAGCAAATCCATGCCAGAACTCCCAAACCTGGAGAAGCGCCATCATCTGCCACCCTAGAGTGACTCATACACAAAAACAGAACCGACACAACTGCGGCACAGGATGGAACAAACTGATTGGGAGCTGTTATGCCAACAGTTAAGAAGGACCTAAAGGAGTGCCATTTTCCTTCAAGTAGCAGCAGAATCGAGATAGCAGAGATCTGAATGCATACATGGAGACATGAAACTAAACTATCTGACTAATGCTAGCTACCTAAGCGATCCTCAAATGTGTATGGATTAAGATTAAATTATTATAATGCAGCCTTTTCTCGAGACCAACTCTGTGGTGCAAACAGATAACATGATCATACTTCAGAATCTCTCAAAGACACATATTCAGGTATAGACTCATATCTACAAAAAATAATCCCAAACTTGCTTTGCAACCCTAACTGTTATCCCTCAGGCATTTCATTTCTAGTTGCAGCAAAGAGAAAATAAAAGAATCTTCAAGAAGCCAAGCTATTACAAAAGTAATGAGTCACTTGCACTTGACAGTACTCTATAGGTGTAAATTGGTGCACATCCATTACAGTGAATAGAACTGTGTCAATTTATAGCAGCAAAAGATATGGCCCTGACTTTGAGAAGTAGTAACAGGAACTGTTTCTGTGTGCTATTCCACATTTTCCAAGTTAAAAATTGACTTTTGGTCCTGCATCCCACTTAGATCTCACAAATCAAACGTAGAGTATAGCACTCATAATTTCCCACTATAGATCATTTGATGCAATCTAAAAATGAAAGGTTTGATTCTTGCCTTCACTTTCTCTTAACTTTCCCAGAATAAAAATTATTTAGATCTTACAGCAAAGTAAGACTGTAACAATCTTTACTCTCTACAGCAAGTTCATTGCTGAGAGACAGCACTAGAATTTTCATGTTTATACACAGAAAAAAAAAAAAGTTTGCTTTGTTCAGCCATAGAAAAGTGTAATCCTTGGAGGATCAAGAACTTTGATGGAAATCTATTAATTCAATATTGCAGAGTTATAGTTATCACCAATAATATGTGTTTTTTACCCCTTAAAATCAAGATTAAATAGCATGTAAATTGTGAGGTAAGGTGTTCTTTAAGAAAAAACTTGTAAACCTTCGTATTTTGCCAATATCCATGCAAAACAGATGTTACAAGTGGCAGACCAGCTATTTTGGTTGTGCTTGAGAAGATAGGTACCAGCTACTCCACCCCAATCAGTCCTTCCTGATCTCATATGTGCACAATAAGATTGTTTTCCCTCACTAAGGACAATAGGGAGGCACAGTGCATGTCTGCGTGAGATGGCTTGATATACATTGCAACTTCAATTTACACCTCTACTAAGAGCAGGAATGGGAGCTATGTTCTCTCCATCCCTGCCGAAACATCAGCTGTCAGTTTGGCCCTACCCTTCCCTCCTCCTGTAGTGGGATTGCACCGCACAAGATTTTAGCCCATCTCAGCAGCCTGAAAAGTACAGGCTGATAAGCAGAATGGCAGCAGGTCTCTGCACAAAGCAGGCTAGTGCAAGACAGACATAGGTGATACATTAGAACAAAATCCATGGGGTCTTCAGACTTTCCACTGAAGCACACTGGTCCTTCCAAGGTCATGTTTCTTAGCCTGTCCATCCAGCTACACTGACTTCACCCACCCTTGTTCCCTGACCCTTTCTTCCATCAACTTTCAAGTCATCTCTCCTTACCAAAATCTGCTCTACCAGAAAATTCAGTACAGCTGACACAACCAAGAACCCTTCGGTTTCCTCTGAGAAAATACAATTAATCTTGCCCCTTTGCTTGCACAGATCAGTTGTTTTGGGGATTTGAGGATTCATCTTATGAGTGAAAACCTTCAGGGAACGTGTACACTCTTATGTCCCTAGAGTTATTATCAGGGCTTAAATCACTAAAATATTTTTGTGAATAAGTTAGCAAAAGCTTTTGTGTTTATATTTGGTTTTTTTAATAACAGAGTGCATTGATGCTTTGTACTTGGTAAGCAAACAATCCAAGTATCACAGAAACTTAACCCAACAGTGAATCGCAGTGCAGCCAAAAAAAAAAAACCCAAAACAAACCAACCCAAAAAGCCAAAAACCCCACACATTCAAGCTTTATTAAACATATCATTCTAAACAAGGAGCACAGGAATTTTATCCTACACATCCATTATCTTACAGATCATATTAAACACAAAAGCCTCAGTAAATTTCTAAGCCATCACTCAATCCCCAAAAGCACAAGGAAGCGTAAATGCAAAAAACCAGCAGAAATACTTGGTAAGAGCGCTCAGGCTTTTTCCAACTGTTTCTTGTTTCGTCTTGCATAACTGTGGATCATAAAAATGACATGCCTCAAATTCAATCACCCTTTACAGTGTGAGCAAGTATCAGCAATCTACTGCCTCCAGCTGTAGGAACTGTGAAAACCTGGCCCTCCCTCTACTGTTAAGATTCCTGTCTGCATTGTAATACATAGTGCAAAAATAACTTGATGCAGAGACAAAATTAATTCACTCACTTTCATTACATTCAAACCAAGAACTGAGTTTAATATGGCCTTAGAGAAAATAAAAATAAATTATCATAAATATGTTGTACCATATTTCAAAATCCAAATATGGTCCTTTTTTAAATGATAAAAGGTAAAAGGAAATTTAAATTAGATCCTGCCCCCCATTCCCCCACAAAGTTTTTGGTAGCTGAATTTTTGTATTTATCAGACCTTCAGGAAGTGCACACTTTCAGAAGAAGGTGAGATGTGGTCTGCCTTTCACTTCTTGATACTTACGGAAGATCTGTAAGTAGCAATATATTTCTTTGCTTTGACTTTCTCTGCTTAAAATCTGACATTGATGGAAGCCCATTCTTTGGTCTCAGATATGTTGGAAAATGGATGGAAATGGACAAGCAATCTTGAGTGCATATAGACCACCAAGAGCTAAGAACAGCAAAAGTGAATTCTTACCAAAAGAAATGGGAAACTGTTTGCGCTCCTCCTTTGGAGAACTACTGTTCAGAGTGTTGGATTTCTTATCTGGAGCAGCTGACAACAAATTGACTAAAAAAAAACCAAAAACAAACAAACCCCACAACAAAACAAACCAACAAAAAATCCCCAAACAAAACCAGCTTGAAATGGTGAGGGTTTATCTAAACACAGCAAAACTCTGAAATAGCCTATGATTGGTACCCATTTGCCTTGTTCCATGCCAATATTAGTACCAGTAAAAGGGAGCATTTCTTTAAGTCCCAAAGACATGGGACATTGATGTGCTGAGCAATCTTAGGATGGATCCTCTTTATTCTTTAATTTTAGTGATATAAGATTTAAAATAAACATGTTTTGGTAAAGTGGTATTTATATTACTAGCAGACACTTTAAGCTTTGTAATTGTAATATTTTTTTCAAACTCTGTATTACTAACAAAAAAATGGCTATGCAGCTAGTTTTAATGTTACTGAATTCATTGTGCTTATGTACTTTAATTAACATTCATATCTTCAAATAAACAGGAAAAATGGTGGACAAGCCAAGGTGCATCTGCATTAAAAAGGATAAACAGGAAAAGCAAATTCTTACCAAGAACTCGAGAAAACTGGTTGGGATCCTCCTCTGGGAAACTACTGTTCACACTGTGAGGATGATTGTCAGCTGGAGCAACTGGCAATGAATTTGCTAGAAGAAAACAAAAAAAAAACACTAAGGAGAAAACAGAAACCCTATTGGTATCAATGATTCAGTTTCATTAAAGGTAATACCTTTAATCTATTTTAAGCATGACAATGGTCCTTAATCCTCTTTCTTCTTGGGTATTCATACAAATTTTACTAGGTGGTATTATTTCCAAGGAAAGTCAGGAAAAAAATTAAATTCTGTAACTTTTAGTTCAGAAGGTAAAAGTGGAATCAGAGCCCAGGAAGAAATGCTTCAGCTTTATTTTTTAAAGAAGGACCATAGTCTATCTTTCCTTTTCTAAATGCAAAAAAGTTCAAGTTCCCTTTGCCAAAATGATAAATGATGCACCAATCCTGAAAAAAGGCCCACTAGAGATAAGCAAGAAGAATGGGTCTGAAGGCTCTGGGCGGGAAGATGTATTCCTTCCTCTTAGGAATAAAATTAAGTACTTAGTGAAAGGGAGAGGAGTTATGAAGGTTACTGTATTCTGATATAGAACAAATCATAGGAACTAGTGGATAAGGAATGGGACAAATGATCTACAGTCAGTATGAATGGCTATTTTGTAGGCCAAGCTGCACAGCCAAAGCCTTCAGAAGGGAGGGTCAGGCCTCCTCTAATTCTTTGTTGGAACACTAGCAACACGTAGTAATCAAACGGTAAAACCAGAAATTCCTACATTGGCATCTCTTTTCATTCCTAGACTAGGATTGAAAAACGTACATTCAGATGTGGGTTAAAAGAAAACCCAAATAACCCACAACATTTTGTGATCTAATAAAGCCAAACAGCTGGCAGGTTTGAGATTAGGAAAAAGATTTGTGTGGCTCTAACCAGAATGGGTCCATTTCTTCATTCCCTGTCGTTGTAGACTATTACTATAATCTCCCTGCTTTCCTCAATATAGGCACCAATATTTTTACTATCTATTTCAAACTAAATTTTCCCTAATTTCTGTTCTAGAAAGTGCATTCATATTTTTTCTGCTCATGGCACGTTTAATGGAGAACCGTGATATTCTAATGAGAAAGTACAGCCAGGAAACAGTACTTGTTATGGACCAAATACCCTCTTCAGTTGAAATGGATTTTACTTTAATTGCTTCATCTTTCTGTATTGCTTTTAACATTCTATTTCAAATTATAGAGCAAAATCTATTAGTTTCAACTTAGGTATATTAAATAGTATGCAGATTACCTAAAGCAGTCAGATTTTGTATTAATGTATATGTAGGCAAAGAACTGTCATGAGAAATGTAAAAAAGTAGGAGTCTTGTAGTCATTAAAATTAATAGTACTTATCAGAGCTTTTAGTTAATATTTTTCATATTTGTATTTTTATATAAATACACATGCAATATATTAATTTCTGACATAAAATATTGCCACCTTGAGGTACCCTAAGTTGCCTTTTTTTCATGCAAAAACATTTTTTGTACAAGAATAGAACTCAGAATAAGGAGGACAACAACTTACAGTAGTCTTGGCAGGTAGTCTGACATTCTTCCAAATTCTTAAAGTTGTTCTGGTTTCCTAGACATCCACCATACTTGAATACTTCACATTTCTTTGTCTCTTTGTTGTAGAAATACCTGGAAAAATAGCCGCGGCAGATTCCAGGGTCTTTCTCATGAAAGCAGAAGTCGGGTTTTTCTATAAATATTGGTAAATGATGAGCACGGTGGAGGAAGAAAAAAAAATATTTAAAAAAAATCAATAGACTTCCAAAGACAACAATAGAACCGGATGAAGTTTATAAAATAAACTTTGGACTAAAGACCAACTGTAAAATGATTGCTATTTCATTATTCTGCTTTTGTTCTATATATAACACCACAATATTATGCTGGAGCATTAAAGGGACATTTTTATTACTTTTTTTCCCTCTCTTCAAGCAGCCAGTGAATTACATCTTGGAAAATGAGAACTAATGATTACTTTAAGTATCCTCCCACACTGATGCTCTAAGAAGAAAATTCTTTTTTACTCTGAATTAAAACAAGACTTGAATCTCAGCTGGATCTAGGTACACATTCTTCTCATTTATGTAGTCATTTTAGTCAATGTTAGTGTGAATTATATAGAAAGCAATGTTAAAATAGAAGGAAAAAAGAAATAGTTTTTAAAAAAGAGCAGGAAAAAAAACCCCTAACAACGTATTTTTGCTGGGACAGTCTGCTACTATAAAAGGACACAGGAAACTGGGAGACAGAGCAGCTATAACTATCACTTTTCATTCCTAGTCTGCAATCAGTAACCACAATATAAACCAAGAAAAAGTTAACAAATGAATTGTGTAATTTGACTGAATATTGAGGCATATCATGCCTTCTTCCAGAGAAGAAACACAAATAGCCACACAATAATCCCCAAATGTCAGTTTCTCACCACATTCATTTTTTTTCTCAAAATTATATTCTCAATAGGAAAATATAAACAATAATGAAATATATGCATATTCTCAAATACTTTCTAGTATTTTGACATATGATTCTTGTCTGAGGTGGCTTGCAGAAAAAAAATATCAAAAAGAGAATTTATCCATCACCAGACAATCATATCTGATGTCACAGAAAGCCCGTTCTTATCTGTGAAACTTAATAGGATACTGAGACTAAAACAGTGTGCAAAGGGCTGCTATTTTAATCAAAATGAATACAGAACAATTACTTTAAGAGTCTAACATATTTGGAATAGGTTATGGAGCTGTAAGGAAGTTAATCCAATTATACCTATTTTAGACAAGTAGCTAGAGCAAGAATAATATTGTTACACATCACATTTATATAAAATACTATAATAGCTCATAACTAGTGTTTTAGCAAGAAATTTTTGTCAATACTTTATATTTCAAGTGTTATAAAGCTTCATGAACAGGAACATGTCATTTTCAGAGATGGCACATAAAACTAAACCATTAAATTGTCTAGCATAAGGCAACAAAAGCAACTATTTTAAGCTCTGTTGGATAGCTTAATTTTTATTTTCCACTACAAACTGGATTCTCTGACAGTAATCCTATATATACTGAAGTTAAGATATCTTACATTTCTCACTATTCAGATGCAGTGCCTATTGACATTCACAGATTTACAAAAATAAGTTCACACAGACCACCAAATATGAAAGGTATGGGCGAGGTGTAAGATACGCTTTAAGCCAAGAACAAAAGTGAGACAGCTATGCAAACAGGTAACATGCAAGAATCTTCCAGAGTGGTATCTATTCCATTATCATCTATTACGAGCTCACAAACAATTGAAGCTACAGAAAAAAAAAATCAAATCCTGGATAATATCGTGAAATTTAAAAAAAGTTATTAGATAGATACTGAGAAAGGAAGGCATATAATAATAAGGGTATGAAAAGTAGACTGTAAGATGATGACTTGATTCTTCAAAACAGTTGCTCTTCATTTAGGAAATCCTTATATTAAAATGGTTCTTGTAGAATAAGGAAAATAAGTCCAAATAAGTCCAAATAAGTTGGGCTTGCAGCTAACTTTTACAGCCACTTTTGGAGAGAGAGGTCATGAAGACAATATAATCCTCACTATACTAAGTAGTATTATACTTCTCCATGCCACATCTTTCTCTAGAGACTCAATATTCAAGATTGCATTACTGGTAACAATAGTACACATGTAATGACGTTGATGAGAGCCATGAGCTGAATTTAGTGGGATATATTCTGTCATTAAAAGCAGAGTACTAGATAGAGTCAGACCTTAAAGGAAGTAGTGCCAAATGTCTGCAGCATCTGTGGAAAATCAACTTCAGTAAGTTCCATAGCATAGAACCAGAATTTTTTTAATGCATTAAGAATGGAAAAGACAGCAGACAACAGGAAAAGAAAGCCATCATATCAGTATGAAAATATTCCAGAATACTCTTTTGCAAAGATAAATGATTTAGTCTATTTCAAAACACATGTGCAAAGATTGGTCTTTCTGTGAGGAGTTAAGTGAACATTCACTCAAGGGAAAGGAAATGTAAGGAGGAGTAAAAGAAGGAGGGTAAGCAGAGCAAGGAGCTGATCTGGGAAGACCTTTATTCAAGCCTGTATTTGGGGAACTCTGACTACCAGCATCGGGCCCCATCCATGGAAGTCTCTAATGTGGAAAGAGAGGATGGGGCGGAATAAGTCTTCACAAGCTCTATTATAAGTGTCAAATAGCCCTAACGTGTTCCTCACGAGGGTATCTCAATAGACAAACCATATTTCGAGACAAGTGATTCTTAGTGCTTACACACTGGCTACTTGAAAAGTCTGGGTATCAGGCGCTCTTCAGGAGTGAGACACTTGTCCCCTTCCTTAATAAATAATTAGGGTACCTCTCTAACCTCTGTTAGCTCCTACCAAGGAAATGTTTGAAAATTTCTGTTTCAGTGTTTTTTGTTTTTTTTTTTTTTTTTCCCCATTTTTGTTAACAGTGGTGTTCCACATCATGGCTAACTATTTACTGCTCAAATCTCTGCAGATCCTTTTTTTCTTTACTGAAAAGTCACAATGTGAGGGGGGAGAAGAGACTGCAGCTACTATCTTCAGTAGCTGCAAATGTTCTCAAAGTCTTTGATGAATACAGATGATGAGGACTGGGAATAGGAACTCATTTTAGTCTGACATTTTTCTTTTTATTAGGAGTTAGCTTGGAACCATACATAAAGAATTTATTGTAAGAAGCTAAATCCCTAATGATTGTTTAGGAGTCTTTGATCACTAAGTAAACATAATTACCTTTCTTAATTTTTGCTAACATCATCTTCGGAGGCAATTCTGCAATATAAATAAAAAGGAAAGTATTTAGCAAAAGCATGTGTGTTAAGTCTCACCTGTGACATGAGGGTACTTAGCAGTGACTATGAGCACTAGGGAAGAAGAATGCAGCTTTTCTTCCCCTTCTTTCTTCTCTTTATTAGAGAAGAAGCACAAAAGCTTGTTTGGGAGGACTGAAGTATCATTTCCTTTGTATGAGAAGACCTGTTGTATTGGAAACTTGAGGATATGGAAAGTACTGGTAACAAATAATGCCAATTATCAATTTGGACAGATTCCTCTTCATGTTACTGAACCAGAATCCTATATTATGTGATCTTACTCCTGAAAGAGGAGTAATTATCCCATTTAATTAACTCAACTGCTGTAGCTACTGAATACTGCAAATGGTTTTGGAGCTGATCTAGCTAGCACTAGAGAGAGGTCTATTGCTATCTAATTTCCTTTACTATGCTATGTAGTATCTGAGTAAAGCCTTCATTATGATATTTATGATTTTAAAGATCATTCATACATGTATCTCCAACTATCTTTACGGTAGTATAGAGGGCAATCGTGTTTACACTGTACTTATAGTGACTGATCAGCAGTGAAGAAGTTGCTCTCGTAATTTTCAATGGAGGAGCCTGGCTTTTATTGTACTTGCTCAAGAAACTGGATGTCTACATTCAACCCCACATTCCCTTTCGGTGGTAGAAAACAAACTTTCTTCCCCTTCTAGTAGATTTCCTAATCTTGAAACTACAAAAAAAAAAGAGGCTAAGGCAAGACTGACTCAGGCAACGTGTAATAAAGGCTGAAAACTTTTCAGCACCCAAGAGAGAAAAGTGGCCAAGGAGAACTTTCATATTTCTATTACAGACCTTTAGCAAGGCACATGAGATAGTAGCTTATGGATGTCCTGTAAGTCACCTTAACTGGGCTGCTACACAATTCCTGGTTTTCACCCTTGCTTTTCTTAGTGGCATTGTAAAATCCTATTTTCTACTAAACACTCCTCTGCCTGCTGAGCTCTTGCATCTGAGAGAAGGGTTAGTGTGTTTAGCTAATGCCCTGCTTTAGGGCATTAGAAGTTGTCTACTGAAAAGCAAATGCAATCTTATTTTGCATTTTGCTCTGTCAGGCAATCAAACATGATATGCACCTCAGAGTGACATATAATTCATCTGAACATCTTTCCAGTTCTTCCTATTAGAAGCAGACTGTGCCTTTGGCATTTGAGCCATGCCATAAACCGTGGACATTCATGTCAGGCTATTGCACTAATTTCACTCAGCTGTTCCCTTCCAGCCAAAATCAACAACTGGACTTTGGCATATGATTTCTGCTCTTCTGGCACAGAACAGGAAGAAATCATCGTGAGTTTATACAGGCCTAGAATGTTTTAATCTTACTACCATGTCAACAGTATCTTTTTGCTTCTGGTTTCAGTCAAAAAGCCAAATCCATAGCTGAGTTAATTTCTTCTCTGTAAACAAACTCTATTTCTGAGTAGATCTGCTGCATAAATAATAGACATTAGAATTACTGTCATGTCCAGAGCCTTTTATCAGCAGGTATTTTCCCATGTTAGAAGCTATGATATATATCTGAACACCTAGTTTTATAAAATCTGAAATGTGTCTTAGTCTTGGGATGGCCAGCCTGCTGTTGGGCTCTGAACTTTCTTGTAGTGGCTTCAATCGGTCCTGGGAATTATTCACCTCTAGCTTTGATAGCCTATTCGTTCAAGAATTTTAATGATGCCAACTCACGTCGGCTCATTTAATCTTGTATTTGTGTTTAATATTGGAAAATCAGACATTTTAATTATTCACAGTATTTATTCTAAATTTGTGTGTGTATATATACGTATACCAGCCTAACTTTTGTTCAGCCTATTTTTAGCAATCTTGACCTTCACATTCTTCACAGTGATGATTATCTGAGTATCCTTTAAGTTTTTCTTTATTTTTAAGCATTTCCCTATCACTGATACCGTCTTTTCCATCTGATCTCTGCAGTCACTAAATAGTGAATTTCCTATAGTAATAAATACTGGAAACACTAAATAGCATGACTATAACCATATACTACAAGACTGCACTTACAGAGCCAGATTTAACAGAACCTAATGCATTATATTTATTTTTTATAGAATTATGTTGGCAAAAGCAGGTTAACTTAATAGTTTATTTTATGGCTGATTAACCATTTTCATCTGCGTTGCTTATCCTCAGAGTAACCTGTAAAATACTCTCTACTGCAGGACTGCCCAGCATCACCATCTTGAGCTCAGTAACACTTAATGACATACTTTGCTGCTGGGCAAGGCTATCCGAGTATTATCACACACCTTTGAGGAGCCCTCTACTCTGGAGTTTTCCTTCTATTTCTATTATCGTCCCCCCCTCACTATCACTTCCTGTTTACACAGGCAGACACATTCCATCTGAGTGCCATGAAAGCAAGATCCACATAATGTATCCAGAGGAAACTCTCATTAAGACCTGAATTCCTAGAGTCTCTAAAAATACCAGTTTGACACATTTCTCACACCACTGGCATTAGCTTCCCATTTTAACAACCCTCTAACTTTCATATACTCCTGTGACGAACAGGAGGTGGTTACATTCACAAGGCTGAAACCTTAGTTAATTACAAGGAGAATTTTTAATAGCGAAAACAGCACTCACAAGGAAGTTGCTACATAGTCTGCTGTGATTCTCATTTTCCTGTTTCTAGTGATTAATTTATGAGGTTTCAATAGAACATCCTTGAAAACAAATGATATTTTGATGTTTCACAAAAATGATGTTTATAATGACAATTTTTACTACTTCAGTTCTAGTTATGTTGAATCATAGCATATGTCCAAAATTTTGGACTTTTTCTCACTTTTTTTGCTTTAATAACTCAAAACACAGATCTAACTAGAAAATAAGCCTGCTTGCATTGAACTACTCCACTGGCCCACTAAAAAAGTCACACTTCTCTTTCAAAACCCAAATATTTGCTTGCAAGGTGTGAAATAATTTGGATGACTGCAACAGTGTAATACTGGGAACATGGAGGCATCACATCACTGAAATAGGAACTGAAGAGGGCCTCTTATTTCCAAGATACATGTGGTTTGTGGGTGAGAAATAATAGATGCAAATGAAGAACCGATAGGATGATAAAAGGATGAGTACTGGCCTGTTACCACACAGTTCTTCTGACAATCTTCCAGTGACAGAAAGTTGTTCTCATTACCATGGCATCCTCCATATTCGAATATTTCACACTCGTGGCTTTGAATATTGAAGTAATAGCGTATATGAATGGCTTTGCACGGGCCTTCATCTGCTTTCATGGCACAGACTGAATGCCCTAGTTTCAGTGGTGGCAAAGCAGCACCTGTAATGCAGAGGAGAAGTAGAATACCTGTTATTAAGTTACTTTGCTTCACTGCACAGCAAAACTTCAAAATGAGATCGCTCACGACTTCTGCTAGACAGGCACTAAATACCATCTAGCTGTAAAGCCTTGAACACGTTAAACTTAGATGTAAAAAGAAAATCTTCATCTGCATTTGAATACAAGTTCCATAAAATCAAACAAACGTGTTGTTTTGATTTTCCACCAGAACAGCTCACATTATAAACTCCTCATCAGAAATCTCTAAATAGCTATGAATTGTGACTTAGTCACGGGAAATGCAGAGAAATTCTGAACAGCAAATACACTGCGAAAATCCTAGTAGCTCCCAAAGACACAATGACTACCCCGCGTAAAACAGGCAGAAAGAGAGTTCCCTGTGCTCTCTTCCATGTATGTTCAAGTCCAACAGTGACCACAGCTCATGAAGACAGACCAGCACGGAGTGAACTAAGCCAGACAGCCCTGAAGAGGGCACCATTCCCCTATCAGGTTGCCCGGTACTAGTACATAAACCCATCACGTACGGTTGGGAGGTCTTCATACCGTATTGTTTCCTTTGATCTCACTGTGGTTGCACTAGGGTTTTCAAGTGCTAAGCACACAACTAGAAAGTTAAAGAGAAAAGAAACAGTATCTTTCCAACTAGTGCCTGGGAACATGCTGTAGGAAACGTCATATATATTGCAAAGAACATTAGCAAACTTTCACACTGTGAAAGTCTACAAAAATTCTCACTTACGATCCAGTTTCTGATACTGTTCCCATATTAATACACAGTTCAGTATCTTTCCCTATTTTCCTTTTCAATGGAACTATTTCATCCTAAAGTAATTTGAAAGCTTTACAGAGCTTGTGTGCTTGCAATAGGAGCTAGGAGTCTGGACATTTCTCATTCCTTCTCCAAAGTTAATCAGAACACTGATGTCTCTTAACATGTATATGACCAAGTACCAATGCTTTCTGCAGTGGCCCAGGAAACAGAAGGGGGAGTGGGGGAGAAGATGGGGACTATAGTTTAAATGCCCACTGCACTGCTTCCTACTACTAACTAGATTACATCTCCAGTTTTAATTAAAAGAAATCCACAACAATTATGACAAGAAGGAAATTCGTGTAACTACTATCTACTTGCTCTCTACGAATCTAATTTTATCATATATAATTTGCCTCATGTAATCTTTAAATTAAATGCACAGCTGAGAGATATCCTCATAAATACTGAGGTTAATTTAAGTTTACAAATTTTATTCCATTTGAGCCACTGATATCTATTAAACACACAGGAAAGAAACAATTTTCAGCATTAAAATCTTTTAGCTCATGGCATTTAAATATTTGAGAAGTTAAGAACCTTCATTACACACTTGCCATCAACACAAAAATCATAGCACACAATTAGATCTTCCTAAACTGGAAAATTTGGTGCTAAAGTACAGACTAATTTAAAACCTGTCATTAAATATTCAGTCCCTAAAATAGTTTGTGACTGTTTCCTCATTAGTGAAATAAATACTTACAGATTTTTTAAGTTAGGAAAATAGATTTGAAAATATCATTGAGGACTGTCTAATAGTGGATTAATTAAATAGTGTCTAATGTGGATTAATTAAAAGAAACATTTTTAAGAGATGAGCTCCCTAGGGAGCTCAGCTTACCAAACAGGTTTCTTAACTTTGTTTCTTGACAGTCTTCTTACCTAGGTTTTCCCAAATCAATGGAAAATTAGGATTTAGACGTTACAAGATACTCTAAATTGGACCTCAAACATTTGAAGTTCTCCAGCAGGTTTGGGAATCCTTTGGACATGATTTCGAAATGTCCAACTTGAAAATCTGAGAGGATATTGCATTTCAAAATTCAAAACTTAGGAATTCCCCTACTCAGTAATAGGGAAATAATGCCTCCAAATCATCAAAGCTTTCAGCAACTTTTAGAATAACTCCTGAAATGGTGAAACCAAACATTCAGAGCTCCACAGAAACAGATACAACCCAAATTCAGATGGGGTGAGGTCTGGCAGATGCTTTATAAACATGTTATTTTCTTGGCACACAAGAAATGCCATCTCCTATGTGACCTGTGTCAGTGACCCAAGTCAGTGTCACAAGACATTGCATAACTTACCAGGTTTCCTAACTACTGGAATTACTGACATGGGGTTATGTCCCCATGTCCTCATTTTGCTTGGTACGTTATACCACACAAATATTGTGCTGTCAAACGGAATCAGCATGCAAAGTTGCAAAACTACATGACTACGATGAACAAATAGCTGAGTAGAGTTTATTGTGGGAACTTTCTGGTCTGAACTCCTAGCCTATTTCCCTTGAACCCCCAGGAACTAAATCATTGTTTTGCTTACCTCCAAGGCCTTTCCTCTGCAGTCACAGTGACACACTTACCGCTGTCAGATGCACTGACATTTGCTGCAAATATAATGACTATGTCACCCCTTTGGCAATCAGACATTTATTTTATTAGGAATGCTAGCAAGTTACCATACTTTGACTAAAATCTGTACCCTGTAAAACCCCCGGGGGCCAAACCCTCCCACTTGGAACAATGACCAAGTGACTCTGAGGAAAAAATCTGAAAGGGATGCACGGGAACTGAATCACTCTTGTGTCTGGGAACAGTGGAAGAATTATTCCCCACTATTTTACACCTGGGAACAACTAGCTCACACAGACGATATAAAATTAGCTTTCCTTCTCAGATCAGATTAACAGATGACAAGGAAAGTGAGTTTGGCCAGTAGATCTGCATGGATACAAATCAGCCTGTACTCACGTCACATACGGAATATACACTGAGAAAATGAATTCTTAGCATAAGGCCTCCTCCTCTGCTCTCGAGCACTGGAACAAACTGTTCTACAATATTGTAGGTCCTGTGTGAAATGCACAGGATATGAGATCTAGGAAAGATGTCTGTCAGGAAGGTCAGTGAATATTCTTCAACAGAAAGTTAAAATTGTAATGAATTTTAATGGAGTTTCTCATTCAGGTTTTAGCACATTTCCAATGGGGTAAACACCTTGAGACCTCCTCTGACTGATGTCCAATTTGTTCTTAAAAACTCCAGTGAAGTAAAATTCTCGGCAACCAGAAGCAGCCAGCTCCAGGATTTCACTACTCTTCTCGAAAGACAGGCTTTTTTAATGTACAGTCTAAATATTCTTTAATATATATTAAATAATAATTAACAGAGCAATTTAAAACCATACAGTCTTTCAGCCTTCTGGAAGAATTTTGTTTCCTCTTAATTATCTCCACACTATATCAATCTTCTTCCAGTCTTTTTATTGGCCTTGCTTTCTAACCCTCTTACCTCTCTCCTTTGGATCTTTCCCAGAGGAAAAGGTCTTGATCACTGTTAAAAGTGTGCTGCCCAAAGGTGAACATAATCCTCTACCCAAGCCACTACTGGTGCCAAATAAGGTGGAAAAATTATCCTTTGTTTTTGTCTTCATACCTCATGGAATTACTTGCCTTTTTGTACAACAATATTGCATTATTTTTGTAATGCTCTGCAGCTTCCACTCACTTTCCAGCAAATATAACCTTGCTAGACAGGTTAGACAGCTTCAATAGCTATTTTCCACCTTATACTTATGGATGCATCAACTCTCCTTCTCAAGCATAGCCTATTGCACTTGTAATTTATAAAGAAAATTAGTTTACTCCTCCACATCCGATCTGGCCCTGTCAGGTATTTATTACTCATCCAATTTAGGCATCTGATCCAAATAAACTTAGAAAATTTATAGAATTATAAGACTGTACTACCCTAGTCCAAGAAAATTGAGTTTTTTATGCTAGAAATACATTAAGGTTACAGTTGATGCTCACCATGACAAAGAAGTGGTTACATACCATACTAAAACCCAAATAAAGCCAAGCATAACCTTCTCTTTCTACTTCTCCCTTAACTCCTTGATTCTTAATATAATGACTTTCTTTTAATAGCTATGTCATTTTTCATAACAGAAGCCACCACGTGCTACTGTTCTGTCTTCACAATTCTTCCACTCCACATTTTCTGGTAAGTGCAAAATAATGCTGATGAAATGGCTCACAATGAGAACAGGTATAGTGCAGATATTTTGTTACTGCCTTCTCCCTCCACTCCTTTAGTCTTCCTACTTCTGGCAACTGCCACCAAGAGGATACTGCCAAGGCTGTTCCTACAGAGCCTGCTATTCTCATGTACCTTGTCATTCAGATGGCAACTTTTGCAACTCAAGACGTGTTTATTTAATACAAGAGCAGCTACAATCAAATAATGTGCAGTAATTTCATGTGGGAACTCCATCAATCTGCAATTAATCATGCTATATAGCCCTGAATGCATGGACCTTACATGATCAGCATAAAGAATTGTTAGCACTTTACTCGTAAGTATCATAATGTTACAAAACCAGAAGCACTGAATAATGTCTCTAATCCTCTTGTATGAATACAAATGAAACCAATACTTTTTCCTCTGTCTGCAGACACAATAGAGGAATCTAACTTGACTTTCAGACTCTGGTCTGGTTATTAAAAACAGATGCTTTTAATTAATAAGTGAACTGATTTCTGTATTATACCTACGACACAACTGATAGAAAAGACAACAGCACTACTGCCCAGTTGCTTTTTAGAACAGAGCTAAAGAAATTAAACTGGGACAATTTCAGCTCTGTGGTTCCTAGTGTAAGAATGACATGCAGCTGTTGGAGCAAGACCAGAGGAGGCCATGAAGATACTCAGAAGGCTGCAGCACCTCTTCTATGAAGACAGGCTGAGAGAGTTGGGGTTCTTCAGACTGTAGAAAAGGCGGCTTCAGAGAGACCTTACTGCAGCCTTCCAGTCCCTAAAGGGGCTCCAAGAAAGCCAGGGAGGCACTGTTTACAAGGGCAGAGTGATATGGTTAACAGTCTTAAGCTGAAAGTATGATAGATTTAGAGTAGATATTGGGAAAAAAAATTCTTCTCTATGAGGGTGGTGAGGCACTGGCATAGGTTGCCTGGAGAAGTTGTGGATGCTTCATCCCTGAAAGTGTTCAAAGCCAGGTTGGATGGGACATTGGGAACCTGGGCTAGTGTCCCTGCCCATAGCAGGGGATTGGAACTCAGTGGGATTTAAGGTACCTTCCAACCTCTGTGATTCTATGAAAATAAAACTTGGGGTCAGGAACATTTCTGACTTTTTCTGTAAAACACTTTCTAGTTTTGTTTGGTTAGGTTATGGGTTCTCAACCTTATACAACTTCCTGTGGTTACCCTTAATTAACAAATATGCTGTCATCTTTCTGGGCTTTCTTGTAAATGTCTCTCTTTGATAAGTGATATCAATACTAAGCACCTTGTCACTAACAAATAGCTGTTTCTTCTCTCTCCATCTTTGTCACTTTGACAGCTTCCCACCCGCACACTGCTCAGTACTCTTCCTACCCACGTGTTTCCTACCCTTTCTTTTATCAGTCACTTTATTCCTGATAAACTTTCACATATGAAGAAAAAGCACGTTCAACTTGTGACTAACATTCTTCAGGCTTTGAAACTTCCCCAAGCAGCCAGGACAGGTGAGCTGAGTTGGTCTGGGCTGTTTTGCACCCCACCTGACATCAACCAAGCCCCTATTAAAAAAAAAAAAAAGAACTCAACTACTCCAAACAACATAAAGTACTACTAACAATACACATAAAATAGTTATTTTTTATATCTTCTATTTTTGCTACAACCCTTATTTATTGGTGGAAAACTGATAGTTTGTACCAGAAGAGAATAAATTGAGAATGCTTTTTATCCTGTTGGTTTGACTTGACTTGCAAACTTACTTAATACTGTAATTAAAATATTAATGGACAAACCTCCCTCTTGAATTCACAATGTACTTGTACCCACTGTGATCAGAAAGTAAGGCATTATGAGTAATGGATGTACACACCTTACTTAATCCTTTAATACCTGAAATTTATGGAATTCTAGAGTAAAATATGTCAGTGTTTTATAACCAACCCAGAAAATGAACACTAACAGTGAAATTGCAGCCTTCTAAATTTCTATAGTTCAATTCATTGAGAGCAGAATTTCACTCTAAAGAAAACAAAAAAATAATTTTTATTAGCAACAATTTTGTAGAAAGAGTACTGCAAAAATATGTTTTTGTAAACACTGCAACTGAGTCTCCAGTAGTTTAAACTAACTCCTAGTTTAAGTATCACATCTGTTTTTTATTTTGGAATATAAGCCCAAAATTTCAAAACTAGATACTAGATCAGTTACTGGTGGTATAACCTTAAAAGACTGGATGAAAATAATCAGAGATAAAATAACAGCCAATTAAAAAGCAATTAAATTTTTTGAGATCATTTTCTTATTGTCTATAATATACGAAGTCATTATTAGAGGAAAAAAATTAGCCCAGCAGATTTCTTGGTTTGGTGGTGAAGTGTGTTATTTTAACAAACAAGACAATTTGGCCTTCATGAACCACAAGCTTAGGCTAAGGATTTGTACAAAACTAAGAGTTGCAGGGCTGAGGAAAGATGAATGTGACTTTACCCTCAAACAAGAAGGGAATTTATGGACTTCAGGGTTAAACAGAAACAAATTTAATCTGTATGAAACAGTCTTGACTACAACATCACGGTAAGAATTTGCTTAATGCAGTACGGTGCATACCTTAACTCGCAGTGACTGATTGTGACACAGTCCTAAAGCACTAGCTTCATTTGTAGTATAACCATGACTGTGCACAATTAATACTTCTGTCTCAAGTAACACTGCTGCAAAAGGCTGAGAGAAAGAAATAATCGTGATGGAAATTGGACAAGACATGTGCAACGGGTTAAGTAGAGTGCTAACATCAAGAAAAAAAGAGTTCTCCTGAGCTACATTCTTAGTTAGGCTTCAGAACCAGTCTTGTCAAACAGAAGTGCCCAGTGCATATTTCTCTTCGGCTTAAGAGAGAGATCACAACAGTAAATCATTTTATCAGAGGAAAAATGACTATTTAAGTATGGCCCCAAAGTGTCTTTTTGCCTCATGTACTTTCTCAAAATTATTTGTGAGGAAATCAAGCTATGTTTCACAAAGACCCAGTACAGACATTTGATCCATCTTACTTAGTTTCGATGAAGTGGAAACGCACAATGATTTTATAATGGTAAAACTCAGAAAAACTCTCCAGTTCTAACAGTCACACTTCTGAAATGAGTTTTCTTCAGAAAAATTTCTAACTGGTGAGTTTTTATTTATCCAGCAATATCAAACCACGTGGGGCTACACAAGCTTCTTCAAGGCCCACAAAAACATCCAGGGTAGCAATTACATCACTTTTAGACAAAATTTTGCAAATTAACTGTGACTCAGGAGAGCTGTGTGCAGGACAAAGCAGTATCAGGCTACAATATTAGTCATTGTGTTTCTGCCCCACGTGCATGGCGAGAGAAATCCTGAGCTTATGAGCTCTATGTGTGTTCCCTTCCACACTGAACTTCACCTAAAAGCAGAGCTGTAAGGGAATAATTACGATATCTAACACAGTGTTTGTTTAGGATTAGAAGTGCCAAAAAGCATGCGGAAGAGAAGCCTTTTTTGAAGGCAATTTGACAGAGCTTAACGGAAACTCCCTGTTAGTTAGAAACCAGCATATTTTAGCTTACTTCTACTTTCAGGAGTTTCCCAGAAAAATTCCTAAGTACAGAATTACAGGTACAGTGCACTTCAACACAGTGGGTTTTATTAATTGAGATTATTTTATGTGTCATTTTCGTAACCTCTTACCAAGAACATCCTCTTCTTCACCATCATCTAAGTCAGTAGTTGCATGCCCAGTGATACAGACGAACAGCAAGATAAAGGTTGAAGGCAAGGAACCCTTCTTTCCTCCTTTCATCTTTCCTGTGTAACACATAAATGACATATACACGTCAATCAAATTCCTTGAGCGTTCTGTAAAAGTCATTATCAGGGTGGTGGACAGGCATATGGGTTGATATACAGACTGGGAGCTCTGGAAATAACGTGTTATTTTATTATAATGTACTATTGTAAGGATAATAAAAAACAGGACAAGATTTATAGTTGTGTTCAGCTGACTATAAGTCTCCCATTTCCAGTACAGATTAAAGACATGGGTGTTACTTTTAAGTCCCAACTGAAATCACCTCCCAGAATACTTCATGATACAAAATGTAACACTACTTTACATGTCCCAATCAGTTTTATGCTATAGTTGCCTGGTGTGTTCCATCCTTCCAAACATGTTTTACTCTGTCTGCAGACCCTAGAGTCACAATTGTGCATTTTCAGGTATTTTTAAAGAAATATACTAATGTTTCTAACTAGAAGTCTGTTTTTACAGCCTATGCTATACTATGTATGTAAACTTAGTCTCATGAGGTATTATTTTCCCCCTTTCTCCAGTGACAAATTTATAGTGATAAATTTGCTTCATTCAGAGTGAATAATCCATAAATAATTTTTCTCCAACCTCTTACTAATTACTTATGGGCTATTTAGCTGAGCAATTTAGGAAGATATGCCTACCATATCACTAAAACACAGAGGAAAAAAACATGGCACTGTGCTACAGATTTGTCGGTTATCAGCTCGTTTTAACATGCCAGGCATTTAGACTTAATGAGATTCATTAATAGTCTTCTCTATATTTACTGGTGTACTCCATTTAGTCTCATTAGCCTTTTTTTCAGTTTCTTTGGTATCTCTTGTTTACATGTGATAATTATGTGCTAGTTGATTCTTTCCATTTTCTGAAGCCCTCCCGCTCTTATCCCAACCTTATCTGATCACTGACTCTTAAAAATATTATACCATTCAAGAAGTCTCTACCACAATGCTTTTTGTTATCCACTGACTACTTCTGAGTGTCAGCATCCAACATCAGGATTACTGTGCTGTCTTTGGGATACTGTCAGCATTTTCTGCCATGATTTGGGTAATTTTCAAGTTTCCCCAATCAAAGAACAGATATTTCCTCTCCTTTTTTTTTAAACTCAGTATGATACATAACTAAAATTTAAAGCAAACTAACTGTTCCAGACCATGCCCAATGGCCAACCTTGACATTACTGTCACAACTTTGGGACATTTGCACTGAAACTGATCAACTGTGATGGCAGATGAAGTTTAATGCCAAAAGATCCACAGAAATACATCTTTATATACACTACCTGGTCAAAATAGCATCTTAGACTTCAGACACTAGAACTAAATCACATATATAATAAGCAAAGCCTTCAACATTTCAAAATAATGCCACGTAAGACTATAACACAAATCCAAAATAACCACAGAAAACATCCTAAAATGGAGTACTAGTGACTATGTTTCTGTACAAAGTGAACAGAAGTTACAATGTTTCTTTTCAGCCTTTGTATTTCATTCTATGATTGCCAGAAACAGACAACCTCTTAGGATGCATTTGGCCTAATACCAGATCTTCTTCCATATAGAACTTTGTACACAGCCCTGGAAGATTTTTACTTTTCTATCCAAAGTTCAGAGAAACAGTTACAGCATTTTTTTTTATATTCATGCCCCCCAAAATTAATAAATCATTTTGTATATCATCAGCTCCCATACTTGTCATTGTGTGATTATGAGAATAAATTAGTGCATTTGTAGAGATGACAAAAATATTACCAGGGTACAATATTTCTATTCTTTTACTCAACTCCTACATTTCCCTGAAAAGAAAATTAAAGGTATGACTTCCTGATGCTTCATTAATTTCCCCAAGAGGAAACATTTAGGCTGTATAACTGCGTATCTGCCTTACTGCAAAGTCTACTGAACAAACACGATCTCCTCTATCTTCTTGCAAACCTTTCCCCAAGGCCATACAGTCACAGAACACCATGTCAAGCATGGGTCAAAGTGGGATGAAGTGGTGAATGTTTCAGTACTGGTAATATTCAATCCTTCCGTAATTTAGTTATTTCTTCTAATTCCTAGATAGAGATCTAAGATCAAAGTGAACTTGGCACAGCTTCTTCAATTAAAAAAAACCAAACCTTCTAGGAAAGTTTAAGTTTTCTGATTTCATGTTCATCTACCAATAACAGAACTTTAAAAATGTAAGCCTCTTATGATACTCCTTTTATTGAACTTTATAATGCACTCTTTTTATTGTATTTATAAGGAAAGCATTATTCAAAGCACTTTATCTACGATCTTTGGATCACTAAAGTACTAAATACACAGATTTGTGAAGGACTATCTACCACGGGAAAGACAGGAAATGTTCTGAGTGTCAATAATGTATGTTAAACGGTCTTGTTATTTAGGCCAAATTCTGAAAATCTCTTTCAGTAAACAGTCTCTTACTCCAGAAAGGTTCTAACATAGGACAGCCAGGAATAAGTCCAGCATTAATACCAGCTTCCTACATCTGTGTCAAATTCCATACATTTCATAAATTCCTAAGTACTCAACTCCACAAGTACCTTTTGAATGAAACATATATCTATAACACACAACATCCAAGTTAACTGACAAAGGAGACCAAAGGTCAATGCACAATAACAGGCATTGATTTATTTACTGTTTTAATTAAATGCTCCTGTATGTGAATAACACTGTTATTCCCTCAAGCTGAAATGTAGGTAGAAAAAGCATAAGCAACCAAGGATCTTCCCAGTACTAAGTCCTTTACCTGGTCTTATAACTAGCCCTTTTTTATCCTCCCACCTAAACACAGAAATATAAAAAAACTCTAAAGATTTCTCTTTTTGCTCAAGGCAGACAAGTATAAAACTTGGTGTGTGTTCTCCATTCAGTTTGCAGATCTTTTATGTGTATATATATGTAATTTTTTGTACTTAGCAGTCTTTTCAACACCAATTTCTGTAGTTACCAGAACATTTAGAAGCAATGTATTCATTGCTTCAGCATGGTATTCATTGCTTCAGCAAGGTATTCATTGCTTCAGCATGGTATTCATTGCTTCAGCATGGTATTTATCTCTAACTAACTGGAAAAAACCCCAAAAGCCAGCATTTCCGGTAGTAGCCAAAACCAGACAGCTTTAGAAAATGGCATAAAGTGACATTGTAATGACTTTAAAAGTGACTCATTCACACTGACAGCCCAGGAAATGGAAGCACACAACACAAAAAAAACCCAAAACAAAAAAAAGGGCAAAGATGTAAGTAAATAGAGGAACGAATAATGAATAGCAGCAGATATGGCATGTGAAGTCAGAGATGGAATGTAACACAGTCAAAAACTAACATAAAATAATCTCTAATTAGACAGGATTATAGCACCTCTGATATAAAAGCAGACCTTTTTCAGTTCACCATGTTTCAGAGGCATTAAATTTGTCTTACAATATCTGTTAAATTTGCCTTATCTTATACTACCTACTAGGACTTGCATGACATTTAGAGATACTTGTAGCATTGTCCCCCAGCTGGCACAGTGAATTCCCTTAGACAGTATTCAACAGTGAATTCATATAATAATAAAGAAACAAGATATTTAGTTATTTGGATGTAGCAACTGCATCTATGACATACCACATTCCAGTCTGAGAAAAATCTCTACATATTAAGCCAGTTTTCACTGTGATGTAGCTTTCAAAAGGGAAAGGAAACACCCTCTTGCTCCTCAAAAACATTGTTAATTGTAGACTAAACAAAATTAGTAGTTTACATACTCGTAAAATGTTATATTACATTTTGTACACCTTAAAAAAAACAAAGAACCAAACACACAAACCTTGGGCAGAAACTACCTTTTTGTAGCAAAAATACAGATCATATAACCCTATTTTAAAACAGGGAATGTCTTCAGTATCCTAATAGTACCTACTCTCAGAGCATAAAAGCCATTAGCAACACAGTCACACAGCAATATTAATAATGGTTTTAGAACACAGCGTAACAGTCCCTACACCAGCATTATAAACACTATAGCCTGGCTTTTTTTTCCTAGCAGCTTGGACTGGAAATGTATAGTGTATGTTTTAAAATCTCAGCTGTGCTTACTGATAAATAGCCATGTATTCAGAGGTCAGGAAATTTACCACAACCTTTTCCGTGATGAAGAGTCACTGAAGTGCTGTGTACTTGTTATCAACCCAGTTGTGTGTAATTTCACTACAGAACACAACTCCTCAATTCCTCTGAAGCCAAGCTGTCACATAACTTAAAGTGTAACAGTCAGGCACAGGAGGAAACTACATGCCACATTGACGCCTCCTGTGACTGATCTTGAACTACTTACCTATTAACCTCTTGTAGCCTCACCAACATATTTTGTACACATTCCAAAGACCACAATACAAATTTCCTTGCCTTGTCCAGAAAATTCAGCTTGCCCTATCTCCCCATCTGGAGTCACTGTATTACATTTTATTGCAATGGATGTACAAGGTTTGGATCATCCATCACACAGGTTAGAAGGGCTGTTACTGCCATCAGTGGGAATACCCCCCTCAGATTAAGACTGCCTCAGACAACCAGGACACAAATGTTTAAAGCCAATGTAAAATAACACTGCTGTAGAAAAGAAACAGTCACATTCCCTTCATCTCCCACCATCGTATAGAGCGCTGCTTACTCCAGTGGCAAGGACCTAGAGCACTCACCACACAAGCTTCGGAGCACAAGACACTCGACCCTCCTCTTCTACAGTACTTTTTCTATGACTGATGAAAACATAAATAACTTTCTGGAAACTCATTCATGTGTTAGAAACTGTATGAATATAGAGGAAAACAACTGCTTGTCAGCCAAAGTAGAAAATGTTTACAGAAATGCTAACACACTCCTGCAGACCCTTCTGTGAAGTTCATCAAAACTGTACCAGCTAATTATTTCCTTGATATGTTACTTATATATCTATAATTGCTGCAGTTGATACTTTGCATATAGTTGGTTTTAAATAAGCTCTTTCAGAATGTTCAGTTTTCTGGAAGAGGATTGAACTTTCTTGTGTCCAGATTACATCCTGGGTCAAGATGTTCAACTGTCTAGTTTTCTTTTACATGAACCAGAAAAATCAAATTAACCAGTTAACTACAGAGGTGTATTTAGTTTTGAACGACACACACATCATGGAAGATGACAGCAATACTAAAGATGGAAAATTAATAGCTGAATTAACAGCAACAGGAAACAATTAAGGAAGTCAAACAAAGAAGTTATGAGAGAAAATTAAAAGGACTAAAAATAAGTCTATTTTGCTGTGAAATAACTATGAGAAGAGAGAAATTATACAACTCCCCACATGCTTTTGCTTCATTCTGTCCCCAAGGGCCCTGTTTCCCTACTGTAAAGTAAAAGCATTTTCTCCATAGAAACACAAAGCTTTAAGCAACTTGTCCCAGTTTTTTAAGATTGTTCTTCCTGGTTTCAGAGCTTTAGGTATGAAGGCATCATCTTTAATCCTTCACAAAACACCTATCTAGCTATGGTTTCTTTAGGAACTGTCAGCTTCTTCTAGTTCTTAGAAAAATATGATCATTCAGAATGTAGCCCAAGCAATGAGCTATATTAAGTACTGGAATTAGTTAGATGTTAAGGCTCCTAAGATCTACCCATGTTCTGGTTTTTTACTTAAAAATTTAATTTCTTCTTCTTGTACACATGCAGAAGATTACAAAGAGAAAAGGCTGATGATTTTTCCCAAGTGGCAATTCCTAAAGCATGCCTTTGCAGTTCCTATCTATACTGACAGCTGGACTTCCCGTCTTTGCATTTACCCATAAGACATTCAGGAAGGAAGGTTTATATCTTTACATGTTTTCCATGAAGTACTTCGATGACTAATTCCTGAGTCACACTGACCTTTCACATACTCCCCCCTTCCAAATTGTTATTTTTCTCCATATTCCACTTTTCCCATTGTTACATGGCTTTTCCTCATTTAAATTGTATTTAGATTTTCATAAAGAATGTTATTTCAATTTTAGCTAACTTTTAAAAATGTAGGCCAGTGTAACTGTTTTTCATTACAGAGTTACTGAAGATGAAGTTTACTGTCAATTCTTCCAATTAAAAGAGTAAAATATTTCAAAAATTTCCAATAACATTCTGGGATTTTGGGGATGAGCAGCAGCTTTTGTTTGTTGCATTGTCACCACTGTCAGCCTCATTCACTATCCTCCTCATTGTTCAAGTATTCTCAGTTTCTTGAGAATTTCAATATACATTGTAAAGTGAAAATGCCTTATACTAGTATCAAGTTAATTTGTTTCCCTAAAATGTTCTTTTCCTTCTCAAAATATTGATTCAAATGTTGTGTGTCTTAGAAGGATTTGAAATAGCCTGGCAAACCACTGCTTGAATCAAGCACCCCTTGAAATTACTGTAGTGGAGACATTATTAAAAAAAAAATAAAAAAAATATACCTCCCCCCTTCCCCCTTCCAGCTATTGATCAAAATAACAGTCACCTTTAGGATAGCTTTCTTTCAAAGAACTGCCTTGCAGCTCAAAATACCTCAGTCTGACATTCTGACAACCAAGGATTAGTTGTATTAGCAATTATAAAAACATATCCATTGTCTTACTGTTTCAAATTTTCAGAGGAAAAAAAAAAAAGTCTCCCTTTTCACAGCACTCACTGCTGGACTTTGAACCTAACCATGACTGCTGCATCTACTGCATTCTAAAGTACACGCTCCTTCCTGACAGCCAACGAAAGCCACGATCTCTCGAGTAAAACAGTCTGTTACAAAGTACTCACCAACCTCCTAGTACCACTTCCCAAAGAAAGAATTCCTGAATGAGTGCAGAACACGATCCTCCCCTGAACGCACGCTGAAGGGGTGTGGTGTAAAGCTACAAAGGCAGGATTGCAACCTGATCTTTCTAATGCAGGCTCCTGTCTGCTGCGCAGGCAGCTCCTCCTTGCATTTTGTGGAGCACATGGGTTTCCTCCGGGCAGGAGTCAGAGGTCTGCAGCAGCAGCGGCAGGGACGCTTCCTGTTTAAAGTTTTCAGATCTGCCAGCAATGCAGAGGAACTGTTTCCTAACTGCCGCTAGCTAAACCGAAATGTGCTCTCAGATATCCTGTTCACCGTACCTTGGCAGGTTCTGATGAGGCTCCTGAGGACGCTGTATTTACTGCCTGTTAAAGAGAGACAGGTTGTCTTTCACTGCTGGTTTTTGTTTGTCTGTTTGCTTTAAATAAAGCCAAGTTCTTCACTCCAGGTTGGGCTGCATTCATCATGGTGTCTGGAGCTCTGCTACAAAGGCTACGCTGCCTTCAGCTAGAACATACTGTCTATGTAAAAATCACACCAGTATGCGCTAAAACTGAAGTTAAGCATCATTCAGAGTACTGTGGCTTAAGACAGGGACTCTAGTTTTAAGACTGAGACGTTGTAACTTGTGGATGTAGAGACAGATGACCAGAATCTGACTCCTGGACATACAAAATGAGAATTTCCCAGATAATGAATCAATTACCAACTCCCAGCTCAGGTGAGTGAGAAGCAACCCAACTCAGGAAAGGTCTATGGAATGGAAACGGTCGGCCTGTCCTTTGTGTGACACCAAGCCACTGAAAAATTATATTTTGGGGCCCCTGTTCTAAGAAATGGTATCTGGCAGTGCTATCCATAACCTCTTTCAGGGTCACATGTAAGGCAGCCCAAAACCAATGCAATATAATGACATAGAGAAATGTCAGTTTGTAAATTATATAAACAAAACCAACTAGATATAAAACAACTGAAATATTTCTTCATTTACATTTTCTTAAAATGCATCTGGATGAACAGAGATAGTTTCACATTCACTCCATTATACAAGGCATTCACAGGGGAATGTCTTTATTTTTAGTCATACTAGATAATGAATGGTTTGAATTAACTACTTTGTGAAAACATATTTGCAATGTAGGACTCAACCTGGTCAAAACTTCGAGTGGGATTTTTCTGTTTTAATGAGAAAGAATTTTATTTTTTTAAATTATTCAAAACCAGAATTTTCAAAGTTTCTACCATGCTCTATTAGCCTCATTCCTTTTTTTCATGCAAAATCTCAATCAAATCACCAAGTCTTTTTTTGTTACATTTTAGAAGTAGCTTTTGTGATCAACATGATGCAACCTGTGAGTTCTGAAAGTAGTCATTGGAAACGAGTTTTATAAGGTCCAATGGGAGTCTAGAAATCTCTCAAAAAGTAAAACTTACAAATCACATAACTCACCAACCCAGCTTCTTTCTTGAGACATTACTTAACTGTGGCTACTGTTAAGCTTCTTTGCCGAATAACCCAAGAATCCTTACTCAAGTAATTTCTATCCTTCAAGTACGTGACATTATCATTATACTGCATCTTCAAGCTTATTTACAGAATATGCTACATGAAACAACTGCCATTAAAAGGTTGCATATGACTTTTGAAGTAAACCCACAGAATCGGACTCTGGACGATTATACAACAGTAGAAGCGGTACCTGAGGAAAGGCCATTGCCAGTACACACATCACTAGGCTAGCTACCAAATTCTGCTTGCTTTGTACAGATCACACTGGCATGCAGCAAAGCCAGTACAAGCCTAGTATTCCAGTCCCCTTCACAAGCTGCTTTTTGCTGGCCAGTTTTGAAATTACTTGGTTTTTGACAGTCAAAGAAAGACCAGAGAGCATTTATATGACATTTCTCCTGGAGTCAGGATAGTTTTATCACAAGCTCAGTACATCACAGACTGGAAAAGGACAGAGAGGGCCCAGCAGGAATGTCTGATGGATAGTAGATAAGACCCATGCTAACCGAATGCATTCCAGATCATACCATAAACGAGTTCTACATGAACCCAGTTTACACTGCATTTCAATCAAAAAAAGTTTTACTTACATTTATTCATGATCTCTATATGTCACTGTGTATCAATAAACAGAGATACACAAAAGAACAGCTAAAGTAAACTAAACCAGAAATGCCATAAAAATGCTTTGTGCAAATTCTTGGAATCCTCAAAGGTAGCTTCAGTCTGGAGAGTTCCAAGCTGAGACTATTAGATTTTAGCCTTCTGTCAGTACACAGAATTGCTACCCACAAATTGAGAAATCAGGGAATGAAAAGCATCATTACAAACCTGATAAATGAACAGGCACTACTTGAAAAGGCACACTGGCTACCACTAGAAAAATCCTTCAACACCAGGTTCTCTCTCACTACAGACCTCTTTCTGCTGACAGCTCCATTGTTTCCAACAGCAAAACCAGGAGAACGTGTGCTACCTTCCGGAGCAGCCCCTAAACATAGAGCTCTGTCTTGACTACTGGTCTGCAGAAGGTGGCAAGGATAACAATCCTTACCGTCAGCATCTTAGGATTTGACACATTTTACAACCCACAGGTCAAAACCAACTCGCTCTTTACTGAGACGCACCAGTGAATTCAGGTCAGGTCATCCTCCTCTCTCCACGATCGGCCATGGTACCACCACAGCTTACCTTTGCACCACAGTGTGGCAACATACCACTAGTTTTACACTACTGCTAGTGCTAGCAGAACATCAAGAAAATGGAAAACAAGGGCTAATAACTAACCTTATAGATTCAAAGGACTGGAACAGCATCACTGTCTCCTGGAAACTTTCACTTTTGGGCTGGGGGCCATCCTGAGACTGAAATGGATAGAAGGAAAGGCAGTGGACTGCAAATTCAAATCCTCCCATACTGTGTGTGTCTATTTGTACAGAGTAGATGAACTTAAGCAGACAATGTTATACTTAACTATAGCGCTAAACACAGAAAGTAAAATGCTGTGCAAATGTCCAATCTTGTTATTGTTTTACTGTACCAGACTAGAGAGGAAGCAGCACAAAACTACATGAAAAGTTTTATGTGTACTTATGTGTTACCTTTTTGAGCTCTATGACCCCTGAAGCAAGATTTACTATGTAACACAGTTTGAAAAACACAAAATATTTGCTTACACAAACTCTTTTTAAGGTCATAACACAAATGCCGCTCAGGCAGGGTGTAACATTATTTGGGCTTTAATGACATCCATGTTTGCGATGTTTTGTTGCCCTCTAGTGACGGCTCTTCAATTTTCCACTGCTTAACGTCTCAAAAGAGGCAAGAGCATCCTCTCTCCTGCCTACGTTGTAACTCAGTACTTCTGCTTGGTACTTAGATCGGATTTACAAGTATGGAGTATTCCTGAATCCTCATAAGGAACTAGATAGGAAACTTACGAGAAGATGCTACTTGCATAGCTGGCTTGCCCCAGAGAGTTTAAAGTCAGAGCTAAGATGTAGCAGTCACTGGCACCATAAAGGGCAAAAGCTCCCAAGGACCTTTTCCTCATCAGAGTATGATCATCTTTAAAAGTGCAAGTTTGTTGCTCTTGCAGAATTTCTGAAAGCACTGAAAGTTACTGTTTCCTACATACAGTGGCACATCACAGGAAAAAGAAAGAGACAGTCAGCTAGCTATCATATACTCCAAATTTGCATAATTAGCAGCCAGTTTCATAGTCAGGTTCTGCATTAACTTAAAATCAGTTAATCTTTTTGAGAACATTGAAGTTTGTGCCTGGTTCTCCAGCTGAGATCATCTACATATTGATTTCAAAGCCTCAGCCAGGTTTTAAAAGAGGAACTTAAGTTCTTTTTAATAATAGTTCTGCAAATGGTTCAATTACTCTTTTATCTCCTGCATTATTTTAATTATGCTCTTCATAATATTAAATATTTAAAACCCACCTAAAATGCCTGACAGGAAATAAAAATGGTCTTCTCCAGTGAAAGGAAGATCAGAACTGGGCAGCTGGTCCTTAAACACCTCTCTATAATACACTCTTTTCCTTTTGATTGCTCTTTCCCACGGCTTCCTTCCTTATATAAAAACCATGGCTATCTTGAGTGTTTTCTCAGGACTGAAATTCATTTATTCATTCAAATGAAATTCAATTATTCATTTTTAACAGTGAAAGTATGTGGGCAACCTGGAGCATGCTTTCAAGTTGAAATCCTAAAGAATTAGTTCCAATTACTACCTCTTTGAAAAGCCCAGAGCTTTGAAAAGTTACTTCTATAGTATGATCACACTAATCAGAAAGTACAGGACATAACCATGTAAGCATTGTGTATTCGAAGATTTCAAGACCCAGTTCCAATCAAAATCCTTTTGGATAACTGAGAAAGTAAGGGATCAAGTCAGTATCAAATATCATTTCTAGCTCCAGGAGCTATGTGAGGTTTGAATTTTATTACAAAACTCACAATGGTTTTAACTGAACAGATTAAGGGACTTCTCACATAAAAGGGCAGTAAGCATTTCGTCCTTATTTCTTTTTGGATTTTTTATTTTATTAATTTCACTTTAAAAAATAACCCAAACCAACCATCCTATCCATCATACAGCAATATTTAGAGCTGATGTAGATCATATCTGAAGCAAAGTATAATAGAAGTACTACCTATTGAATTCTGTTGCTATTGTTACATAATAAAAAAGGATATTAAAAGCTGCATAATCTTGTTAAACAAATTGCCTTACCGGACAAGGCACTTATTTTAAAATAAATGATTCCCCGCTTGGCTCAGCAAATGTCTAGTTATAAAACAGATTTGGGTTAATTAAACAGTTATGTGAAATTTTTTAGATTAGCTATTTATCATGTTTTGCATTCTCCCAGAGTGTCCATTTATCCTCCGAAAGAGTAAAAAAGCCTCCCTTAACACCCACATCCTTTGGCATAGATTTCAAATGCAGATCAAGTCTAGAACTAACTGGCTTAGACACTGGATGTCACTGTTGCAGCACTAAGCTTAGGCACTTTATCTGGAAACAGGAGGCAAGTATACTGCTATGTATTTTACTCTTTCATTATTATTTAAGAGGGCATTCCTGAACAGCTGGAAATCAATGTGTTTTATTCTAAGTTGAGTACTTAGAAATGTGCCCTTTCTTAGTTTGTTCCTGCTGCTCTAAGAACAGTTTTATTACAGGATATCGTTTTAATATATACACAGTGTACATATTTCTGATACTACATATGCACATACATATATACACACACCAGTACAAGAATTATATACATATTTATGTATATGTATACACATACAGTATCAACATAAGACTTCTAAAAACATTCCAGATAATTTAATAGGTAGGTTCATATAAGCAATACATTTAAAGTATGCATTAGTGCAAAAATAAAACACCTACCCTTTGCCTTAACAAGCCTGAGGGAAAGCTGAACAATGAGAGAAACACTGATCTGTATGTTCATTATTTTTAAAATTGAGTAATTTAAGCATGTGCTTACATAGCTTAGAGTCTCAGAGTTTTATTTTTAACAGGTTTTTAATCAGTAAACAGACTGAACTGTTTACTAATTCCTCAGAAAACCGTGAGCATGCCACTAGTTCCTTCATCTTGACAAGCAATGACTAGATATGAAAGTCATATTCTCTGTCTTGAGTTTGACTGGGAGATTTAGGTACAGACGCTCCTACAAACAGCCCAGGACAGTTTCTGTACTTTTTTTTTTTTCCCCTCTTTTTTTTTCCTTTTTTCTTTAATAGCACTGCTGCAGAATAAATAAATAAGGTGCAGGAGATGCTCAAACCATGACATAAGGAACAGCAACAAGAGTTTCACAATATGCTTTCAGAAAAATAATTTGAGGGTATGAGTAAATGAAGGAGATGGTAAATGAGGACATCCCTGTCAGCTGCCAGTTCTGGGAAGTCTGGGCAGCATAAAGCATATACCACCAGACTTGACAAACCTGTATCTACCTCTCAAGACCCTGCTGTTGCAGTGTCAGACCTGCTTCCTTATGATTACCCTTCCTCAACACTGTGCCAACCCTCTTGCCAAGAGTGGCTCTCATCATCTTTGTCCTGTCATTTCTATTCTATCACCTGCTGACTCATAATGTCTACACCAGACATAGAAGGGCAATCCAAGCACACAAGCAGGATACCTGTTTCCCACTCCTACTTAGCTGCTAAAAAAAGAAAACAAAGCATTAACAACAACTGCTCTGATGAAAACCTGCACTCCCTGGGGCTGGCTGCTTCCTCGCCAACTCACCGGCTTGCAATCTGCCAGGTGAGGAAAAGGCTTCTGTGGGAGATAGAGAGAGAGCAAATGTTTGGCTGACTTCAACTGCTATCTGCTATCTAAAAATGACATCTCTAAGCTCAACAAGCTCTCAAAGCATTCTCATGAGAAATCATTAGACAACTACAACCAGTCAATTGTTCCTGTGTGACAGTGCAGCGCACATACTTAACAGAGAATGAAGGACAGTTATTTACACAGTTTTCATAACTCCTAGAAAGCATGGAACAATTGTTTGCCCTTTGCCATGTTCCTGCATGGCAAGAAACTGAGGGCAGTTCAGGTTTCTTTTCCAAACAGAACAGAAATCCACCTTTAGCAAAGCTCATGCTCCCTTCAAATATTATTACTTTTTTTTTTCCAGTGACATAAAGTAATGAGATATAAGTAATAAATAATGAGCAGAGTAGACACAGACAAGAAGTCTAAATTTCAGTCTGTACAATTTTCTTGTTCCAGAAAGAGGAACGTACTGGATTCAAATCACAAAACCCAAAGCATGTTCAAAGTCCACTATCACACTATTTCAAAGCTTCAAATATTTTCTGTACACTGTAATACTGAAGGTCATGATGCTATACTAACAAATTGCATGTCACAGGTCCTGTGAGACTACTCTAGGTGTGAGACTACTTTCAAACCCATTAGGTGACAGCTATATATTATTTACTGGGTAGTGCCATTTGTTCCTTTATTAGCAAAATGACAATGACTTCAACTAATACGCAGGATTCAAAACATCTCTTAAGTGCAACAGTTTCATGGCACACACAAAAAGTAATGAAAAATCAAAGCAGATCAAAAAATCAAAGCATGATTGCCTGTCTCAGGAGATAGGAAATAGAACATAAGGCCTTTCAGATGACTTTTGTGTTTTTGCTTGATCTTTGCACAATGAAAAACAAACATCTGGGATGCTCACTAGCCAAAATTACTTAAGCATGTGCCTAACTCTGAACACGTAAGTAATAACACTGGAGTAAGGAAACATAACACTGGAGTCAGGAAACATTTTTTAAAGCAGAAAAAACCCACATAACAGGTTGCTACATAGAACTGTACTTATTGCTACACACTTAGTCTGGTCAGTAGCTGGATGAGTCAACCGAAAGCAAATCCACAATAATTAATAGAAATTTATTAAATTAACGATGGCTCACGTGGAAGACTTTAATAGTATTAACAGAGGATAAGTCAGACAGGAGACCGAGAGTGTGGTCTATGGAAGACTGACAGCAAGGCAATGATCCTGCTTCACTAATTAGAAAAAACAGTATTTATAGGTGCTTCGTGGGGACTAAATAAATACATTTTCAGTACAGCATAACTCAATCCAATTCTTTGGAATACTTACAAAAGTTGTATTTACAATGTATGAAAATTCTGTGGTTTCTTGAAAAAATATGAACTATGGATTTCTGTAAAAACCTAGTTCGCGCAGTGGCAATTTTTTAAATGACAAGTATCATCCTCTGCCATATCCTGATCCTATAAACAGTTTTTTTCTTAAAGAATATGAAAGACATCTAAAACAAAACAAAAAAAAAATCAAACACCACACTTTTTGATCCTACTCTGAACCAATTTTACAAGAGGTATGATTTTTTCTTTTTAATACAGATGAGATTTCTCTCTGGTGCTCATTTTGTCAGGTTTTAATAGCTAATCTTTTTATTAAAAGTCATGGAGATCCTAGATCAAGTGTTGAAGTCTCCCTCCATCTTCCCCGAATTAGCCCATTTTAAGACGAAACACACAGAAGCATTTTTCATAAAGCTCATGTGCTGTTCGTAAAAGAAGATTAAGAATTACTTTATATTTTCCTTTGATCCTCTGCAATCTCTTTCCAGCACCATACAAATCTCTATAGATTGTGGCAGAAACCTGACAGCTTATTCAATTTCTTTAGAGCATGTGCGACAGCAGGGGTGATATTTTTTGGTTCCTTACACTACCCTGCCCATAGCCAAGACACTGTAATACACACACCCTGCTCTATTACACTGGGTAACTATTCCAACAGAGGCATATAAATCTGTATCACAGAATAAACCTCATGCAAACAAGTTGCAATTTCTTACACTCACGTTTTAAGGAAGCTCTTAATACAAACTACTTGTAATAATTCTAACTGAAAGTTTCCCCTCAATAACAAAATGTAAGCAGAATAAAGGTTTCTTACGAGTCAGAGTGCTCTGTTAGACTATATTTAAAGATATTTCAGTGTTCCCCCCCAATAGGTTATTTTTCTTCCTCCAATGCTTTTTAAAATTTTGTTGCTTGTTGGAGAAATGGCTGATATATAGATACAAATTACTTGTTCGTGATAGCTTTACATCATATCTAAAAATATAAAAATATTTTTTTCCTTCAAATATTTTGTGTAAACTCATAAAAACCCAAAGCCACTTGTAGAAAAAGAATACAATTATTTAACAGAACAAGGCACTTAAAAAGCTATAAAAAAGGATATTAGTAACACAATGATAGAAGCATTTCCAATTTCAGGTCTTCTTGATGGAAACCCAAATTATTGTTATAATCTTCCCTCTGCCCACCCTGAAATTCTTGAATGCACTAACATGCATAGATTTCAGCCACAAACGAAAATTAAGAGAAAAGCTATCTATTCAGAGATACAGATTCCAAGTACCAACTTCCTTTAAGAAGGCTTTGTTCATTTTGTTGTTTCTTGCAGTTTGCTTTTACAAAAGCTAAAAAAAGATCTTACTGTAAAGTAAGATCTTGTCCACTGTGCAGATGGGTCTACACTAACTGGCTAGTCCACGACATATTTACAGTACCTCCCATTAATCTTTCTTAGCCACCACCTGTGCCACAGACAGACTCATTTTGGTGAAATTAAACCCAATGGAGCACACTGACTGAGCTATTATTTTTCTAATACATCTGTCTTTATAAACTGAGCTGCAACCTTGACATGCTGTGCAAAAATACAGCAGTCAACAATTACACATTTCATATAACGATTCTCTTAAAATACATAAAAGTTTGCATATATGTATGGTCAGATTAACAGTCAATCAAACATAAAACGGCACATCAGACACAAAATGTGAATTCTTTGAAGTCTGATCAACTTTTGTAGACCACCTTTTCTTGTAGAATGCCCATTTCTGTACACGCAGTTCTGTGCTTCTCGGTACAACCTCTAAGTGCTAGGTCAGTACTGGGAAGAGCATTGTTGCTAGACATTGAACATGAAGAATTCCACAGGCTCCCCTCTGGGACAGTCAGGGGTTCATTCTGTAGACAGAAAGATGTCACAGCTCTGCAGCATATGAAACACTACAAGAATTGAGCTATAATAGTATGCAGTGTATTTCCTGCTTCATTGGGACAGAACTTCAAGTTTTGAAGGTGAGTCACACTCAGAAGCTGTTTAGGCTAATTTTTCAGGCTGAATTGGCATAAATACTTCACTTATGCCTTACAGAAACAACTTCTCTCCTTTTGTATACAGCAGAAGGGAATCACGTGCAACTAGAGATCACCTGAGAATGCAAATCTTGTAACTGTGCTGACTCTACAATTTCATGCATCCACCACACAAAGTACGACTCTGATCATTTAATCAGAAGTGTAGCAAAGGACAAACCTCTGTCTTGTATTTGTTTCATCACTGCTGAACTGACAAAAATAGAATTATAGATGCTTTGTAAATGAAAGAGACTTGAATAGATTACAGACCCAGAATAAAGTTAGAATTGTTCATACACTTCATGCAAGAAGAAAAAAATAGTTTTCTAGGACTTGTTTCAGAGATACAAAATTATTCATATACATGCAAAAGCATTTTTAATATTCAAGCTTTTTTCTTCATTTCTGTTATTGTGGCATATGGAACGGGAGATGAGGTCAAATTTAACAAGAAGAGAAATTGGACTGTACTTCGGAGTAATCAGCTGTTCATAAAAAACCCAACTTCGTAACATAAGGAGAACAACAGGTAATTTAATAGTTTTCAGCACAGACATTTTTCACTTTATGATTTTGTATCTTGCACAAAGACCACTAGTATAATCAGCACTACTGACAAAGATGGGATATTTGATTTTTTTTTTTTTTTTTTTTTTTAGTTTATGGCATTACTACTGGAAGTAATAGAAGTGACATAGGCATTATTACGCTTATTTTTCAGATTTAAACCAAAGAAAAATTGTACTGGTTTCTGAATCACAACAGAATGGTTTGGGTTGGAAGGGACCTCAGGGATCATCTAGTCCTGTCCCCCTGTCACAGGCAGGGCCACCCTCCACCAGCCCAGGTTGCCCAAAGCCCCATCCAACCTGGCCTTGAACCCTGCCAGGGATCCAGGGGCAGCCACAGCTTCTCTAGACAACCTGTGCCAGGGCCTCACCACCCTCACAGGGAAGGATTTAGTCCTCATACCTGATCTAAATCTGACTTTCAGTTTAAGGCCATTGCCTCTTGTCCTATCACTACATACCCTTACAAACAGTTCCTTGGTTGTATTTTTTGGATACAATTTGTAAGCAGGTGGACAGGCCAGCTGGAGAGCAGAAGAGGAAAAAAATAACCCTGAAAGAATTTACAATTGCCCAAAGCAAGAGACACATTTAAAGATGAATCCCTAGGGGTGTTTTGTACGTATTTTTGAAAATAAAAATATTCATGCTAAATTAGGTCCCCTCTCAATAAACAGCATTTTTTTTTCTGAAACTCAATTGCTTTTTGCTAAACATAGCTGATTCACATTACCAAAAGAAGGTCCTTTGATTTTTAAAGAGAACATTCACTTTTCTATCAAAAACTCAATCTCAAGCATCCTTTGCTCACAACAGACAGCAGAAAAATGATTCTACCAAGTATCTGTGTGAATAATTGGCTACCAATTCTTCTGACTTATGGAATTAAGGGGGCACTGAATAACCAATGAAGTGAACTACCGAGTAAAGTTCTTACCTGTGCATAAAGTACATTAAGAGGCACATGCTTGAAACACCAAATATTAAAAATGTTTCTTGGTGATTGATTACTGCTCTTTGGTAAAAAGAAAGAAACTTCACAATATTTAATCTGATTACTTCCTAATGATTTTTGCAGACTTGCAGATTTGTGGCTTAGTACGTTTTACTACCATTAAAGTGGAAAAAATGTATTTCTTCGTTCCTTGTTGCATACCAACCTATGTGTGTCTCTGAAATCCAAGTATCTGCAGCTATGTAGTAAGAATGGCTGAACAGAGTATGATGAGCCTGGAGCTTCCTCCTAGGCTTGCAGATGGAGCTTTGTGCTGATGCCTGAAAGCGTCTAGAAAGAACAAATTGGACTTGTAAACAGACAGTCCAGTCAGTGTAGCTTTATCATTAGGTAAAAAACCTCATATTGCTCTACTAGTTTAATGTGCTGTACACATTTAAGGTTAAAGGGTGGAGTATGTTAATTCTCAAATCCTAAAAACAGGATTTGTGAATTCTTTATTCACTGCTTAATTATTCTGCTTATGTACTTTGACTTTTAAAAATATTTTTTTAAAAAAACCTCAAACTGAACTATTCTTTCAGGTTTACTTTAAAAGGTGGTTCGCCTGTAAGTGACCCAGTAAATATTCTGTACATGTGCTACTAAGCAATGGCCATGGAAAAGAAAGTCATTTCACCAAGTATATTTTTGTAAAGTATACATATATAGGAAAGAACCACGTGTACTCTAGTGTTACAGTGGCTACTCATCAGAGCATCTTTCTTCCTCCAAAACAAGCAGAGCTTAAATAAAGTGGAACACAGAATATTTGTCACTTCACAGCACGGAGATACTCCAGCAGCCATCCTCTGGCAACCTTCTGCAGGTGTTCAGATCTGGTAGATTTTTAATTCCACTGCCTGTAAAAGCAGCTCAGCCATTAGAGAGTGTGAGGTATTCCTGAGGACTGGGCTGTGTTAGTGAATGGTCAGTATTTTATTCAAACTGTTAACATGAGTTTTGTAGTATTTGCTTAATACTTACAAATTTTTCATCTGCATATCCTATACCATCTAGGAATTAAGCAGATTAATCAAATAGAGGTGTTTCAGGAAACAGGACCACATAAATATTGTGAGCTACAACTCCTCCATAGTTATAAGAGGTTCCTATGAATCTCAAAATTCAAAATATGCAGAATCTATAGCCAGTATTTACAGCACAATCTTTTTTTTTTTTTAATTACACAAATAATATAATCTGACAAGGAACTGTGTTTTAATTACTGCCACAGGAATCAGCTTTAAGCCTTTGGAAACATAACCAAAACAAAACTAAAACCTGGTGACTTGTTATCTAAGCAGACCTCAGAAGTCAATAAACTGAGATTTGCTCTACACTCACAGAATGTTCTACTAAGAAACCTGAAGCACTCAAAAATATACTGACTGCTTTGAAAAGCTTTCTAGAGGAACTTCAGTATCCCTTTAGAAATAAAGTGGTTTTGCATTTGGACAGTATTCCCAGAGAAATTATATAATATTCATCTCCTTACTCCTAAATATGTCTATATGTTATTGTTAAATTCTTTGCAACATAGCTAAGGCATTCCACATACAGCTCTCTCCAACTGTAACAAATAATTCTGTTAGATATACTTGATCTTTGGAATATGCCATAGCAAACTGCATAGTGTCATGATTGACTGTAAAAATAGCCCAAATTACCAACTCATGGCTCCTGAAAATGAAAATATAGAACATAGAATCATAGAATTATAGAATGATTAGGGTTAGAAGCGACTCCCAGAGGTCATCCAGTCCAACCCCACTGCAAGAAGCAGGGACACCCCCAACTAGATCAGGTTGCTCAGGGCCCCATCCAACCTGGCCTTGAACTTCTCCAGGGATGGGGCATCTACCACCTCCCTGGGCAACCTGTTCCAGTGCTCCACCACTTCTACAGTAAAGAACTTTTTTCTAATATCCAATCTAAATCTCCCTCCCTCTATTTTGAAACCATTACCCCTTGTCCTGTCACAACAGGCCCTACTAAACATCCACCATTTCTTCCAACCAGAAGGGTTTTCTGCATGAACATAATTTCCACTATAAAGGACTTTTTGCAGGATCATTTTCCATGAGCTTTATGTGTAAGTTCATCCATGAAACTCCAGTATTTAGTGGTTTATGAAGGCCTAGTGTTATGAAGGTTTAATTGTCATCTTCAGTCAGATTACTGAAAATATCCTTCCCTCAGGACTCTCTTTTTTCCAGTACCAGGGACAGTTGTTACCAAGAGTCATCCATACAGAATAACACACAACCAAGAAAATATCTGTTCTCTAAACAGAGTTATTTAAGAATAAGAGAATTTCTCTAAATACAGGCTCCCCAAACAAGGCCCTAACTTCTAGAATTTTAAGAACTCATTAGTAAACTTTTCAACTAATTCAAAGTCAGAAGAGAAATAAAGACAATTCCATGTTTCTGACATGTACAGAACACGCGGAAAACACAAGAGAAAATGTAGGAATTGATTTTAAAAGATTTTCCTACCTTGGAACCAGATGCAGAATCAGCTCAAGGAGAAGACATTCCACACTCCCAAGTATGTTCTAGATCAATTTTTCTAGTTTACTGCTGTAGTCTATTATCACTAAAACCGCTTCACTGGCAAAAACCAATAATGTATTAGTCTACTATTAGTGAATTAAGTTTTTGTCAGCCGTATACATTTAGGCAATTTCCTCTTATAAGATGACATTTGGTTTCTTTAAATCAAATCCACTCTACTTTCTACAATAAGTCAACAGATACCTTTATTCATACTATATCAACCCAATTTTGAAAACTTAAAGGATGTGATAGAGCAATAAGTTTCTTTTACTGCCAAATCTTCACCCTACCACACCCAGTCACAGTAGTTTTTGACTGGTTTTATTTGTTTTGGTTTTTTAAGTCTGAATTATAACCAAAGTCCTTGGTTGGGAATAAGTCACGTTTTCATCAGTAATAATGTAACTGAGAAAGAAAAAAGTTACAGGGCAGTATATCCTAAGAAGCAGCAGATTAAATGTATTATTAAATTAGAATCCATTTTGATTTATTCATGTTGCTTATTTTTAAAATGAAATCTTGAAATATTCAATGATTCCAGGAATAATGCAAGGGTATTAACAAACTATGTATCAGTTCAGGACTTTTTAATACATAGAACTACTTAAAATTAGCTTCAGCAAGTTACAGTTGTTTAATGAGTTACAGAACAAGGTACACTAGATGGTAATAAAATTTAGTTTTCTGTAAGACAAAATAAATTAGTGAGCCTTGTAAAATAAAATAACCACTGATATCAGGATAAGTATAAAGTGCAGAATAGGCCCGATTTTCATGAACAAGATTTGAAAGTAGTAACTGTATCACAGGCTTTCAATCAGCACATAATATGCAAATCCAATGCATTAATAAGGACTTTTATTCATAGAAAAAATGTGATGTAAACAGAGCTAGTCTTAAGCAAAGTAAGTCAACTCTGTCACTGTGCAGCGGGTGAGCCCTTGCACCGCTATTTGCATTCCTAATGAGAAAGACCAATCTGACAGCCAAGGAATTAAGTATGTTCTGTGCCCCATAGCTCTCCAGCTAAGTAAAAAGGAGGCTCGCAATGACACCATCCTGGACAACTGCAGCAAAGCTTTAGAAAAATTTCTGTCTCATTAGTACATTGTTCATTTCCACACACTCCACATGGATACACACATTCTGCTTCAGCAATGTGGAGCAGAGAACTAGGCCCACATCCCCTAAACGGATATTTTTACAAAGGACATTTTGAACATTGTGCTCACATTGCTGGCTGGATATGAACAACCACATTCTTGACACACAACCAAGCTAGAAGGAAGTTTTCTTTAACTCTTTGCTGGATTACTCACAAAATTTAAGTAGATGACACCATGAATTTCAATAAACATATTTATGAACCAAAGTCTGACTGGTTGTTGCTTGTCACCATTAATGAGTGCAAACTCCTCAGATCAGTGTTGTAGCAGCTTTGTTGGCTGATAAACAACTTATACACTTTTATGATCAGAGAGAAGGTACATTTTAATTGCCAGGCATTTAATTATAGATAATGAGTGTCACTGATCATCAAACAAGGAATAAAGAAACACCATTCTGTGCCATGGTCTGAGAAAAGGGAAGATACTGACATGGAACGTTCAAGCTTTCAGAGAGGGGATGAGGTATCTTGAACACTTCTACGGCTCCTAAAGGGATAATAGTCATAATAAATTCTACACCATAATTACCATTTTCCAAACCTCAAACCTCATTAATGCTGAAACATGAAACCAGGAGCAATACACACTACTTCTTGGCCTGACCCTGCACAGGCTCCCCAGTGGGACCTTTCCTACTCCATCCAGAGCAACAGCTGTTCTTTACTAGGCATTAGAGAGTTTGAGGAAAAGGAGTACTTCTGGTTGCATTTAGAGAAGTGTCATAGATTTCTGCTGGTGAATAAACTTATCCATTTAAATCTTGGTACTGGAAGGACTATTTAACTCCCCCATTGCCACTGTGTCCTCAGCTAGAATTACAGCTGTGCCAGCCATTTGTATTCATCAGTTAAACGCCCCCCCACAAAAAAAAAAACCAAACCCACAACAAGCAAGGGCTGCCAATTCTTCTTTTAATGGCATAACTTGATGGTTTCCATATTTTTACATTTCCTCCTTTCCCCACTCTTCAATACCTTTGCAAACCTGCCTGTTTCTGACAGATCATATAGTGACATTTACAGCAGAAACATATGTCTGAAGAAAAAATGAAGCACAACACAGTAACTGTAGCTCAGTGTCTACTGTGTAGACACAAATGATGTCTCTGTTCAATACTTCAGGAACAGCTATCTGTTCATCTAACTAAATATCACTTATTATGAAACATCAAGTTCTGCCAGGATGTTTCCTCATATCACCTGGCATCAATCTTGATCATACTTTAAAGGACAATTCCTTCCATAATTCTGACAATTCCCCTTACTACTAGCTACAGCACTTCATTAGGAAGAGTATATCCTTTCCTCTTTGTTCCCATTAAAGATGTAGAGATGAAAAAAAGTCTGTTACAGTTTATCCTCATCACAATTTCTAATAAAATGTGTAATACACAAAACATGCCATTTGCTTGAAACTGTGCCTGCAGAAATCCAGTCCTTATTTGAGAAGTGGAATACAGTACCCTTAACTGGTTTAGCTGTAGCTCGACAGCAACACTTCGTAAGAAGCAATGAAGCATCACAGTCATGTTATCATTTGCCTATAGTTAACAGGAAAATTGTAGAAAGCCCTTGGGCAACACCTGTTTGAGGTGAGATTTAGGTTATTTTTACATTTGGCCATGATAGTTCTAACTAATGAGTCAATTTTTCATTTAACTGCCAAGAAATCACTGGAATTAGCATACACAGAATTCTGAGCAAATATGGAACTGGTAAGATTTTCAGATAACAACAAGCCTGTAATTAAACCTGGAATATTTGGAACTGGAATAAAGGTAGCTCTTCCGAAAATGCAGAGCATGTCAGAAACAAAGAAAAATTTCTTCCAGCTCACATCCCTGGAATGAACTTTTTGAATAGCTTGTCTTTTAAAAAATTAATTTAGAGTTCAACAGAAAAGTTCCAGCTTGCACTGTTTCAACCCATGTTTCCGTTTGTGTGTCTGGAAAGTAATTTTCTTATTAAAATGCAACCCATGCTGCTAACTTCAGGGTTTATCTACAGTGTCACTGGACTCTGAAATTAACTCCAGAGGAAATCATGAAGCTTGAATTACAAAAAACGTTGATACCTGGAAAAGTAATAAGCTATCAGCTAATTTGGACCAATTTTTTTTTTAAAATGGCTTTTTTTTTTTTGTTTACAGATAATTGATCACTTTAAGTACTTTCAGCATTTGATTTACTCAAATACCATTAGAAATTATGTACTAATAACTTGGCAATGTTGTAAAGTGACATGCCAAAAGAAAATTAAAAGTTACTTATTTTTACAACAAAAGTCCTAATTTTAACCCAAGACAAACAGTTCCAGCTGAGATGCTCCTTACCTAAAGACAATGTATTGTGCCTCATGCACCACATACAACCCAAATAAAAGGCTGCCCTAATACCAGAAAGCTATCTGAATGTCATACCAAGAGCACCAAAGACTTGAAATTAAAGCAGATTACCACATTTCTGCAGTATTGGGCAAAATCTAAAAGCATACACTGAAAGAATAAACCTGGAGGAATTTCCAACCTGAAAAAGTAGGAAAAAGAATACAAGTAATAGCACTAGCTGCTCACCAACTTTGTTTTCTTCTCTTGTATTACTAGCTGTACCATACTTTGGCTTCTGCTTTAAATCATCCTTTTCCACATTAGCAATTCAACAGTATCAGCAGAGAAAGTGAAAGACTCAGAAGACTGAACACAGCTGCTACTCAAACATAAAAAATGCTCCAGAAGCCCAAAAGTTACTTAAACCAAGTGGATGGCATCAGCAGATGGAAAATATCAACACCAACTATCATCATTAAAAAGTGGAAAAACATTGGTATAAAGGCATTTCCTCCTTGGTGTTTAACACTTCTCTCTTTTTTTTTATTTAATGGATAATCCTAACAGTGATGATAATCTCAAACCACCTTCCACTCCCTCTCCTGTCACTAAAACAATACTGTCATTGATGAGGTTGTTGAACAACTTGCTAGAAGCGGATGCGTATGTACCCAGGTGTGTAATACTAGTCTATTACCCATCTTCCTATACTGGTTTAAGAACAAGACCACCCTATAGAGATGAAGAAAACATTAGAGAGGCAAGTGTAACATTTTTGCCGAAAGGCCAGTGTCCCCATGTAGTCGCAAACAGCTGGATACACAGAGCAACTCTGCAATTCTTCAATCCCATCAGTTCATGTGTTACAGTGACTGAGTGACTGGACTTGCATCAAGAAAGCTGCTCAGATTTTACCAACCTACTGAAATGAAAGCAAGATTAAGCTCTAAAATGCAGCAAAGTACACTTTTCACAGATTAAGCCTTGGTTAGGGGCTTTGAGCCAAGGGGTCTACTATGCCCTCCCACAATGGTTTTATAAACTCATTCTGTTGTATGCTCAAAAAAGCTGACGTGCTTAAATTCCGAAAAGCACATTTCCTCTGCTTTGCAACTGAAACAAGCATTACAGCTTTTATTTTCTCTTCCATTCTCCAAAGAGTAATTTGAAGATTTGCTTTATAGACCAATAGATTATAAAACCAGAAAAACCCACATTTTCACAATCTAACTTGCCTTTCTGTAATTCTGATTAAACAATTCTGTTAATCCTTTACTAATTTCAATTACTGCCCATACAATATTTTGAAACACATATCAAATCTTGATTTGAAGACTTAATATCATAAAGTGTGTCTAAAGTATTTTCACAAATACATCTGGTGGCCAATAATCCTCACTGCATGCATCTTACTTCTAAATAGAATATACTACCCTTGGTTCCCAAAAAGGTAGCTTTGTTATGAAGTCAGCTATTGGAAATTTCTTCCCAAACTGTTACAGGTAGACAAAGACAAATAACTTTGATTTGGTTTAGAATAAAACTTATTTTCTCATATTTATTCAGTCATTTCCCTCCCAAACTATGACAAAAAATAATTAAAGTTACCAGGAGTACTGTGAGTGGCACTACTGGTGCTGTCAAAAGCCTAATCATTTTTCAAATTAATCTACCAAAACTACATCAGAGCGCTGGACAATGTGCTAGCTACAAAATAACATTTTAACTAGGTCATTCTGCATTTTGTTAACATGCTAAAGTACAAATTCTTCACAAGTCAACTAAAAAAGTAGCAGTATAGCTTGAACTAGGGATTTTTGATCAGTTCAGTTGAGTACAGTTCCAAACAAGCCCACTGAGTGGCTGCTCTGTGATAGAGTGAATTTTCCCCCACTACTAACTGGCAAGATGCAGCCGACATTCCCCACAATAAAATAAGCTGAACTACAGTAACTTATCTGGATTGGAATAAAACATTAAAGAGTTATTAAGTACCTGTGGAAACAGAAGACTTTTTTTAATGCCTTTTTTTTTTTTTGCAATTTACTTGGTTGCAGATTCCATAGAACCTCATAAAAAGAAAGGTATCATAATTAAAACTGCACAATTATAGATTTCCCAGTACAAATGTGAAGTTATAAGACTGCCTTAGGATATACTGATACTGTTCTGTAAACATTCTTACTTTGATTTGAGCTATTGTAGTACCTTTTGTCACAACTAGTGAAAGGCCTCACCACAAAAAAGAAGTAACACCCTCAAAAGAACTTATAAAAAAAAAAAAAGTGAAAGAAAAACTTTAACATTCTTTGTGCATCAAAAAGAGAGTTTGGTACAGCTGTTCTGCACTGTAATTTAAGTCTTTGGGGTCATTTTTAATTTTTTTAAAGAATCTCTTTCTAGCCTAAATTTCTCTGCCTGCAAGGCAACTACATCATATTTACACACAAATTAACAACCACCTAAAATGTCATGTGTGAATTTGGGAAGGAAAACAACTTCTAAATGTAGATATGCTGTACAATTAGAGACATTTCAACAGGAAACAGCTTTCAATCAGAAAATGCCAATCCCTTAAAATGTAAACCTTTTCTTTGGAATATACTAATAGAATGCTACAATATATCTATGCAGAAAGCCAGAAACTGAAGACAAGTGCTACAAGTACCACTATCTTAGTGGTTAAGGCCTTAATTGATAAGACAAACAGTCTGAGGCAAGTGCCTCACTTATCAGTCTGCTTTCATTTTGTCTCTTTTGTTCTGTGAAATCAGGTGGCTTTTTGCCACCTCTGCCTGAATTTACAGCCGGGACTGGAGAATAGGAATGGGTATGACTACAGAGATGACAAGAATGGAAATAGTCAAATCAAGGTAAGTTAGCAGCACCAATATGTCTTGAGCCATCTTACAGTGAAAGACTGGCATGATTTACAAGCAACTATATCACAGGGTACCTTATGCACCACAGAAAAAGGATGTATGTATATATATATAATAGCAAGCCAGTGATCAGGATAATAGCAAAGAAGCAATCAGGATTAATATAATTGAAATGGAAACTGAATGCCACTGCAGCACCTGAAGATTTAATAAACATGTTGCATCATTTACATCCTGTCTGCCTTGGCTTAGGACAAGAAACACTTAAACCAGAGATTCTGTAAGAATGGAAAGAACAGGGGTTGCAAGAAAATGCAGGGCAGGAAACCCCTGTCCTCTCTGGGGAGGTATCCAGGACAGACAGACAAGCATCGGTGCCAGGAAGGGTGCCAAGTTAAGGTCAACATTGACTGGGGACACAAAAAATGGGGCAGATAATGGGTGCTGTGAGCCCTCAGTTCGCTTAAGGCAGACATTTCTTATACTTAGCTCAATCTTGGCAGTTTCTGCCACCACATCCGACAGCGACACAGTAACTGTCTGAATTTCCTCTCTTACCACAATCCTCATGACCCTTGTGGTCTGAGTTTCTCCTGCTGGACAAGGCAGTGTTTGGAGCATTTCCAGGGCTAATCCTGTTAGTGTTTCTGCTCAATTTGTAGGCAGCTGTGCTACAGACCTCCCTTTTCTAATATACATGCAGGTCTAAACGACCAAAATTACTGCCCTCTCAATCTCTGTCTGAAATGTGACAGCTGTATGCAATACCTCCATCTGACACAGAATGGCTTGTGGTCAATATACTTTTCTGCCTCTTTAAGACAAAACGAGAATGCTCTTAACCTTGGTAACTTTTATAACTTTGTTTTCCTTCCAAATAAAATTTGTTTGCCATCCTCTGAGGTTGTATTTACATCCTTCTCCAACATGAAACAGTAATTGAAAATGCTCTAGTGACCTTCTCTAAATCACACTCATTCATTACGTTTTTGCTACACTCCTTGTACTCCTACCTAAACTGAATGAATTTATCTTCGTGATCTCTTTTAGGCAAATCTCCCCTTGTTTAATCATACTGATTGCCCTCTTGTGTCCTATCTAATTGCATTTAAGGCAATGCATGCCTTTGATTTACATTTTTTTGCATTATGTTTTCATTCTTTTCAACCCATTCTTTCACCATTACAACCTAAAAAAACCTTTGAGTCTTAATTTTATAATGATATCTTAGAACAATTTGCCAACAGTGCTTTCTTCAAGTACAGTTTCCTTCTTCCCTGTTTGCACACAAAGCTAATGGCTTCACCAAGCAACCCCTGGAGAACTACTGCTGATGGGACTGTTTGAAACCTTAATCTAAACACAAATATATTTATCACCTGTTATTTCTTGACGGTTTTAAAGAACACTTCAGACTTGTCAGCAAATTTGTTTTAGCACAGCAACAAACAAAAATAGAACTTTCAAAGATATTTTGGAACCTCAATTACATACTAAGTGTTTTCAAAGAACATAACACATTCAAAAAAAAAAACAAGAAAATTTTAATATAACAATCCAGAAATGGTGACCTACTGAAACTTCACTGCCTCAAATGGAAGCAACAGACATTATTAAAAATCATTAACACTTGCAATATTGGCAAAACACATAAAGGTACTCTGTTGTTCATTCAGAAATCTTCATTAACTTGATTCTTGAATATAATTACTATCTTTCTCCTGTCCTCTAGAAATTAATCTGTGTGGGTTTTTTGCAGCTTGTCTCAACTGACTGCATCCCTGGAAAATTAAGACCCTTAAGCTTTGGTGTGGGTGCCAATGGCCAGGGCAGAGCTCACTGTGGGTCAGAACCTAAGGGCAGACTAGCAATCAGCAATCTCATGGAAATCATGACTTTGAAAGTTTACCATGAAAACTCGGCATGCTTGTCAATAGTACAAAAAGCCTCTGAAGAGTTCATTGACAGAAAAACCTCACACTAACTGAAGATCCTTGCCAATTTACTCTGGCAGAAGAGTTGTGCCATTTTATTTATATCTTTCTCTTTGCTACTTGGTGTGCCTGGAGGAGAATTAGAACATTCAAACATTGGAGAAAGAAAACCAATCCAAGCAATAAGCATAAACAAGACCTATCTACAGCTTTATCCCCTTGGATGTCACTAAAAAAACAAATGAGATCTTTTCTTATTCTTTTAAATTCCTTTGCTGCCTTCTCTCTTTCTGAACAGTTCATTCTTACAGAAGGTAAGCATACTCTAGTTGCTCTCTTCACCCCAGAGAAGCTGCTTTTCTATATAAGCCTATATATATAAGCCATCTAGTAGATGTGACAAGCAAGGACTCCCCATCACCCATAAAATACTGAGACAAAGGAAGTGCCTGAATTTTGAAACTTTCACACAGTTTGGAACTACGTAGCACAGAAACAATCTGCTGCTGTCTGGCAATGCTTTGTGTCACTATGAAATATTTTAATTAATCACTAAGAAGTGCTACTGTACACAACAGCTACCCAAAGCCTCTTCTCATTTTAGAGGCAGTTTCATTTATGCTGAAACCTGCTCCTCAGGAAAACAGATAATTTCAAACCAGTTATTTGCCTGGCAGAAATGAAAATAGTAAGACAAACAAACTTTCACTGAGGTATTTATATCTGCTAGTACATAACCCAAATACCATCTTTTTGCTTATTTTTTGATAGAGAAATGTGCTGCAGACTCCATAAAGAAATAAACTATCAGGGAGGTTGGTTTCTTTGAATAGTTGGAGATGGAGAATGCTGTGTCTATTTACCTGTATAAACTGGATCATATTTGTAATAGTTGGCAACGACAAATGATTACCTGCAGTGCCTTTTCCATAAAGTTATTTCCAATTTAAATAAAATTTACCTTTCGACCTGTGACAAAAATTAAAATCTACTAGTCATTCAACAACTGTTTTCTTGTTTGTACGCTGAATAGAGTCCCTGACTAGAAAGTGACTAAATGAGAAAATAACCATGTACAAATTAGTATATAATATACAACCAATGGCCAACTATGATCACCCAAAATAGTGGTCATTCTTCCTTTATCCACCCTCATACAACACTCTTTTTTCACATGGCAGTATGAGTGGATTCCTTCAGAAAAAAAAGTGTCTTCATTTCACTTGAGTTCATCACTTAACACCTTGGGTTCTAGTCTGTGTACAACACTCCTAACATGGTACCACTTAATAGCACTGGCCTACTTCAGTACTTTATTACTGGGGTGTGAGCTTTGGTTTTGGGTATTTTATCCCTTTAGGTGAAGAGTGACCTGTTCTGCTGATAGCATCTCTTGAGAAAACAAACAAACAAACAAACAAAATAACCCCCAAGAAACTCTTGCTTGATCCTTTGTGCATGGTTAAACAGACAAAGAACTCACAGAAGAGATTAAGGGATGAACAGGAGATGGCTCAGTATATATAGACTGTGCAGATCTACCGAAAAATTTGGTCAGTAATAATTACACATTAAGAAATACCAGTTAAAAAGCTCAGTATAAAGTCAAAGACCATCCTTGCCACATTTATTATTAAATCAGAATGCACAGGTCTCCATAAACTAAATTGCATATGGCACTGTTATGAGCCAGTTATACAGAGAAACTGTTTAGACACAGCAAGAAGCTTCTGCTTTGTAAAACAAAAAATAACATTACAGCCTATGCAATGAGCATTCTCTCCACAGAGGCAGAACAACTTGCTTCTTCCTTGCACTGTTGGCAAAACAAAGTTCACTTTCTTGGGCCTTATGTCCACAAAGAGATTGACAGCATCTTTCCATGATATCCTGTGTGGCACTACAGACTTTATGTATAGAAGAAGGTAGACAAAACACCATCTCCATTGGCCTGGAGTACAGATGCAGCAGGTGTTACTGAGCTACATGTGACGTACAGTATATCTCTCACATATGTAAGGTGTATTTGGAGTATGGTATTGCAGCAACAATTAGTGCATGAACACAAATTCACTAATACTATCACCAGAGTCGAAAATCTAAATAGTCCTGGAAGAACCCCTAACACATTCTAATCCCTTAAAATAAATCCAGTGCTAGGGTTAACTTAGTGTGGTAATGACTCTGAAGAGCTAGCCTGAATAGCATATACCATGTTGTTAATTTCCGTAGCAATATTTACACTACAGCACAGACTATTTTCAACAGATTCACTCAAGCATAACACAAAGTTTTGTCCCTTTCTCCTCCTGCCCATTCAGATATTCTCCATTCCAGGAAAACACAAAATTTAATGCAGTTAAATAGTTTTTACCTTAGACCAGGTGATGTATTTCAATGTTGCAGGTTTTGGTATAGGTTTTGTATGGCTGAGACCGTCTGACTTACAATTAAAAGAAACCCCAAACCTAGGAGAACAGAAAACCCAATGAAAAATCTTGTTTAAGCTATAGTTGAATTCCAGGTATGGCACAAAATATTAACATGAAATTCAGTTGGTACTGGGAAATCAGTACATATTTTATTCAAAGGACTCATGTGTTTCTTACTTTTAAGATACTTTCTACTGGAAACTTAGGCAACCTGAGTTTGAAAGGCCAGAAGTAGCACCACTCATGCTCAATGCCAGCATATGAATCATTCAATATAAATGAGACTGGACCAAAATTCTACTAGGTATTTAGAACTCCCAGCCACACTGGCATAATTTTAAGTGTGAACAACATTTCTGTGTTTTTAAAAGAATAAAAGTAGTATAAAGAAGTATTCTAAATTCTCAAATATGCATCTATGAATAAAGAGGTTATTTTATGGTATAAAAAATCCTTTGTCTCCCAGCCTTTCAAACAAATGGGCATAATCTTACAAAGTTAACTATTTTTAGAAATTGCAGTTTTCTGTCACACTTTCTGAACATTCAGCTTAATACTAAATATTTCCTTTAAAAAAAGTGTAATTATAACCATTATTTGAGACCAGACTGATAATTCAAAATATCTGTAGCAGCAGCTACAAATTTGACCAACAGTCCCCTTCTCCATAAATACAGATTCCATTTGCTAATCCTGTTCACAGATTTAAATATATTTTCCTTAAACACCTATAGGTGGTGCTGAAATACAATTGTTTCTTGAAAAAAGTTAAAATAACAAAGGAACTCTACAGCAGAGCTATCCATCAAGATAGACAGCCCTCTAGGTTGTACATATTTATGTAGCTGAATCAGAAATCAGACTGAAGTTCGTTAATTCTGCTTTCTTCAGGTAGTTATTACAACAAGTTTTCTCATATGGCCATGTCTTATAGCCAAGACTATTTCCAAGACATAAATTGAAAGATATAAGGGTATGTTTTAATTGTTGGAAACACCAGTAACAGCAACAAAACCAGTGAAAATGTATCTGTCATGAATACCACATAACTACAAAAAAAAAAAAGGACATAAACATGTTCCCTCAAGAATTTCCCTTTCAGGGGAAATGTACATTTCATCCTGATAATAATAAATTTTTGCCATTCGGTATAAATTATGATGATGTAGCTACTAATTATAGCACTCTGGGCATCATCCCAGCTTGCTGAAATGAAGCAGAACTAACTAGCTTCTCCACAAACATATAATGGAACAGAATAAAACCTTTGCCAGGCATAATTAACATGTGGTAACGTGATAATCAACTCCAGATGAATCCATACTTTCTGGGTTCAAAAAATACATAATAATTCCACATTAGCAATTATTTATAGAAAAACTCTGAAATGTTTCCAATTATGAAAATACTTTATGGCAAAAGTCATAGTTTAAGCCATTTCCTGTAACACTAGCACTTTACACTTAATTTCCAAGCTCTATTCAGCTTTTTAAAATTATGAAACTTAAGAAAATAACTAAGAAATCAACTAAGAAAACAACTTGAGTAGTTTAAGATTTTTTTTAAAGCGAAGTATCAAAAAGTCAGCAAAAAATTCTATAAACGTATATATTTGTATGTATATATTTTAATTTGTATAAATAACTAATTGCTTATAATTCTTATGATGTTCCTAAACAAGATTTTATGTGTTTTGTGAAAAAAGTGAACGATATAAAACACGATGGGAAAGGAACCACTTACACCCTGCATCCAGCTTCATACATTTGTAAAATAGCTTCAGAAGAAAAGTCAAAGCACACAGAACTAGTTGCCTCTCCTTCCTTCTGCAACTTAAACTGCAAGCCACTGATACACTTTTCCTCAGTGGATCACCAAACACAAGGAACAAACCACAGAAAGCTACATTTACCCCTCAGTTAACAAGAAAAGAGCAAGAAAGAAATTATATGACTGACACATGAAGTCCCTAAAAGAACAGGAAGTTTAGCTGGTAAAAGTAGTATGCAAACTGTCTTTTATTTATTCTAGCTTTCCTTTAATTGTAAAGTAAAGCTACTCTCAGGAAAGAAGTAGGTTGCATGAGAAGTAGAATTCACACAAAAAGCCTCTTTAAACTCGAGTTCTTCACAAAGGGCTATACTACTCAGCATATTCTTTTGATTAAAATGTAATCCATGGTTTCTTTTTTCCTCCCACCATCTTCCAGATGTTACCTTCTCCATTGTCTAACTTCCAGCTTCGCTACAAAGTAACACTACTAAGACGCAGTAAGGCTGCACACAAAGGCAGTTCTCAACCGAAATAAGAATTCCCTAGATACCACTCTGTGGTTTCAGAGCTAATGCAGGCTCTTACTCTAAACATGAAAGGAGGTTCTCTTCAGGCCTCCAGAACGTATAAACAAATATAATTAAATCTGTCAAGGCAAAAAAAAAAACCCCAAAACCGCCAGTTCAAAACCTGCACAAGGTGAAAAACTCAGTTATATCCCTTTAGCAAATCTTGTCTATTTGCTCACCTCTCCTCAGGGATCTTTTTGGATTAGATGGCATCTTTAGTATGTATGCACTTTTGCTTCCTAAACTTCCAACCCAAACCATTCTGTGATTCTGTGAACCTGGTTCAGTAACCTGTTCTATCAGGTTAGCCCATACACTAACTCTGAACAGACAGTTACATGTTCCAAGTACACCCTAAATGTTAAATGCACAAATTGGCCCTACATAAGTGTAATATCTTCCAAAAACAAACAAACAAAAAAAGCCAACTACATGTGATGAAATACACAAATTGCTAAAGACGCGCATTAAAGCATTGGTGGTTATCTGACTTAGCAATATACCTCTGAGGGTTCATAAATACATCTTGAGAAACCTAGAAGAGAATCAGTTGATATCTTAATTGTATCATTTAATTGGCTGTTTATAAATTCACTTTCCGGACTAGACTCCTGTTCAAGATATCACTTCTTACACAGATGACTACTCCTCACTTGGCCCATTCTGTGTGCACTACTTGCCTTTGACAGTGCTTTTTTATACTTCCCTATATATTTAGGGTTGGAAAAGAGAGTATCTGGCACATATACAGCCATTTGTCTGAAAAGTAACTGCAACCAGATTCGAGCCATCAGCACTGAAGTTGAAATTTTATCTAATCTCTGTTTTTCCAATTATAAAAGAACTAGTATACTCATTTGTCAAATTCTCACTGCAGACAGCTCAGGTAGTGAATGAAATGCCCTACTTTCTTTTTAAATGTCTCCTGAAGCTTCTTGGTACTGGAAAGCATTGAGGTAAGTTATTATTCTTACTGTATGTTATGCGTAGATCAAAACTGAGAGTTTAAGCCTTGCCCAGGTTGTATTGTAAAAAAAAAAAAAAACAACCCAAAAATTAAAAATCTCAAAGCAGATCAAGATCACAGATATGTCAACACAGAGCTGGTTTTAAAACTTCTTTGGACCAACTACCTGTTGGTACCAGGAAAACATTTTTATTTTTGGATCTTCATACAGAAGACTCAGGCAAGGTTGCTTCTCTCCCTTGGAGCTGCCACAAAGCTGAAACTCTTACTCTTGGCCCCCACCTGAGCTATGCTGCAGCAGTGCTGCAGCCAAACCTCTGCTCAGTCATTCATCCAAACCCAAAACCACACATATGGAGCTCTCTCTTGACCTCAGACCCATCTCATCACTGTGCAACCTGCCTGGCAATCATTAGGCTTTATCTGGGCTTGGTATTCTCTCCAAATCTGATACCAACCCCGTCTTACTAAATTGACCAGCTGCCTTTTTTGCATCCTGATAGCTTGAGGCATATTTTCATAAGATAAAATGCACCTTTACCTCCAAAAGGTGGATGTCCTATTACATCACAGGCCCCTACCTTTCCTTTGTTTCCAGCCATCACAGCCACCCTTCTTTTGCACCCTTCTGTCCTCACTCAACTCACTCCTGCTCAGTAGAAGAATCAGCACGTTTGTTCAGATAGGGGACGTGATCACATAACCCATCCAGATGTGTGAGAAGTGACAGTGAGTTGCTCCACTGGCTGACTGCAGCAGCAACATCACTTACCATTCCTTATTTCACAGCCTATCTTAGCCTTTAATCAAACATAAAATTTGAATTTATTCATTCATATAAAATCAAAGAGGATTTTACTTCTATATAATATGCTAATCTTTGACTGAAGTTTGAAGTCTCTTCTGAAACCGATTTACAGACCACAATATCTCTGTGGTAAAGCAGTAGAGCACGTAAGTGCAAAAGAGGCTAAAACTGAAATAATCATAATAGTTATCCTGGCAACTCTTAAAGTATACATAAAATTCTGTTCCCCAACTATTATCTATTAAGTGTAGCTATTTCTCTTAAATCCAGTTACTACTGATACTGTTGGTAAGTCTTCTCACTGCTCATGGACCCTTTCTCTGAAAAGCCTTGAAAAGGTCACTGATACAAAAAGAAAACCAAACATGAGCAATATAAAAAACACACCCTGAAAACACATGTTGAGAAGTCATGCTTTCTTTTCTTTCTACTTTACAAATACCCTGTTTTGGTCAGCCTGAAAGCGCTTAGTATTTTGGAGAAAATAAGCCACTACACATACATTTGCAAAGCTTTAGTCACAACTAAGATTCTGCAAAGAGAAAGCAAAAAAAAACCCAGATCAGTCCATGCAGTGAAGGTTGGTCAGAAGCAATGAAATCTATGTTTATCAATCTGCACAGGCTTTTACAGAAGGATAAGAGATAAATGCTGCTTGTGCAGCCTATTCTATTCCTGGAGAGACAGAAAGACAAAGGAAAAAACCACTGTACAACACTTATCTTTTAACAACTGAGTTAAAGCAATGAATCCATCAGAAATCTGTTGCCATTATCTAATCCCATCACATCATTTGGAGAAAGCTGCTAAGAGTATTTGCATCAGTCTGACACCTGACCATCAGTAACCACAAAGTACAAGAGAAAGTTTAGAAGCAGTGACTTTCACAGATTAGCCTGGAGGGAAGGGGGCTTTCAATGGACTGCCTTGGGACCTACTAGTGCCACCAGAAAGAAAATCCTGAGCCTTAAACACACTGCCCAGACAATATTCTATGAATAGCTTTGCTACCAGTCTTGAAAACTAACAAAACCTCTGTTCTGTTCTAATGATTAACAATATCCCTCAAACAATTCTGCTCAATGCACTTACCACGCACATATAATATAGTCTTTGAGACTTGATAGGGAATAAAACTGCCTCTTATGTTGCCTCACATAACTGAAATTTTCATTCATTACATCATTTCCTGTTAACTCAGACTGAGTTCAGACTATTATAGCATCATGTTTATGGACACAGAGGTTTATACACTAGAAGCATTCCTCTCAGCCTACTACAAACTTTTCATGTATGAGGGTTGTTTCCTTTTTTTTTCCTTTTCAAATCCATGATATCGACACTCAGACAAAACGTGTTTTCATACTCACAGTAGGCCCAGAGGAAGCTGTACCCTTTTTTTTTTTTTCTTATCTTCAAGGAGTTTATTCAGCAGCTCGCATAAATGGCAAACAGACACCACTTTCCTAGGTAGGCAGCACCGCTCTTCTGAGAAGCGTCTATAAAGTGACAGGAGAGGCAACGGTTGTGGAGGACTTCGAACACACAATTAAACCACTAGCTGTTCCACACAGTCAGTGAAAGGCCCATCACTAACACCAGAAAGGCAGGCTACTGAGCTTAAAGCAATCCACAGTTACTTAAACAATAAAAACTCAACCCCCCAAAACACTACCGCCTCCCTCCCCACAAAAGCACAGCCCAGGCTCCCTTTTCCCAGCTCCGATACCGTTCTTCCCACAGAACCCACCTTGAAGGTGCCGCCAAAGCGGGGTGCGGACGCCTCAGCGCGTTCCCGCCCGCCGGCCTCAGCCACGTGTCCAAGGGCGGGTCGGTGTCTCACCCGTCGCCTCAGCTGCCCGCGGGCGTGCAGCCGGCCGGCCCGCGCTCAGGCAGGTCCGCATGCGCGCCTGAGCCCGGCGCCTCAGGGCCAGGGCGCCTCTGGGCCTGGCCGGCCTTGTGGAGCAAAGCAGGCGACAGGCGTGCCGGCAGAAGCGCTTGCTGAGCAGCACGGGCAGGGCAAGGGAGCTCCGACAATGGTGACATGGGGGAGTCGGGCAAGCCTTCGCGAGTGACGTGGCGCTGGAAGGAAGAAGAAAAGCGGGAAGGGTTTGGGGTGCGCTTAAGCAGACCTGCGTGGCCTGGTGCAAGGGCGTAGGCAATAGAGAGCTTCTTCCAGACGCGGGGTGTAACCTCCTCTGAGGGGAGTGACGTCCAGGCGGGACTAATTACAGCTCAACAGCCAGAACCAACCCAGCCACAGAAGCCTTAGCTTAGGCCTAGGTTGCAGTGCCTTTCAAACTGAAGAGACCAAATGAAGGAGCATGTAGAAAGGTAAGACAAAGGTCCCTTCATGCAAAGGCTTAAGCATTATTTTTCAAAGAATCGAGGTTTCAGATGTCAGAGTAAGACTGGTAGATGTTTTGACCCCTCTGGGAAGGTGGTGTATTTTAAAGAGAACAACTAACACAAAAGTAGTTCCACTGTATTTTATGTGGATCAGTTTGATTTGTCCTGATGTTAATGTTTTCTACCAAGTTCTCTGAGTTTCTGTGTGCCGTAATTAGTTCACCTGACATGAATATCAACATCGCAGTCAACACAGCAGTGTAATCCTGATTGTGGCACAGGGACCAGCTGCTTCTTGCAAACACATTTCAGACACCACCATTTAGCACAGTGGACGAGGGCACTCAAACACCAGTGGATAACTAAAGTGTTAATTATACAAGTACTCTGATGATTTGATTTTGTACATATCTTAGAGCTTTAATAACATCTCATTATTTTAATAATTGCAGTGAATTTGGCTCCACTGCATAGGTGGTTTTCTTATAATGCGTTACCGTTGTTTATACCGTTCAAGGCACATTCTATCCTTGCTCCTTATTACAGGCCTGATCTGCTTAGAAGCAGTTCACTGGAGGAGTATTCAAGGGGTAATTAAATACTGTTCAGTAGAATGAATTTTGGCCAGTTCTCAAACTACATATTTAAACCCCCTTTAGCACTTACTGTTTTGTGCATTTTTGTCACTACGCCAGCCTTGATTCTTTCTCCTCATTCAGGAGGATCTCCAAAATATTGGAGATGACATGAGCCTTGACCACTTCCCTTCCCTGCTTTCACCCCACATCCTCTTCTATAATCTGCAGACAAGGTAACATTCATGGGTTCTTTGGCTCTGAACAAGGGTTTTGCTTTCCATGGCCACAAATAGCAATGTTTTTAATTTAGGAAAACAAAACATTTATTCTAAGGTTTTTAAAATGGCCAGATATGCCAGAGAGCACACACTGCCAGGTGAGCCAAGATCACACTTTTAGGAAAGCCTGGTCAAATTACTGAAAATTCAGAACTGGCTAAATAACACCCAGCAATCCTAACATATACCACATCAAGGAGGGAATAGTCCCTGGAGCCTTTCTTTTCTTTTTTTTCTCCCTGTTGGTCAGTGAATCATGATATGTTTGCAGTTGTGTGGAAAATATTGTAAAGCTGTACATTCATCTATGTTTGTTTGCAATGCAGTGAATTACTGTTTAGTGACTTTCTCATCCCATTCTCAGATAATAAAGTGAATACCTTTGCATGTGTGCCTGAAAAGCAAAGTAGAAGTAATGCTCATTTTGATGAAGAAAAAAAATATCATAAAAAAATGCAAACATTTGCAGCAGTAACTCCTGGCTTAACATACTTGCTACTCTTAGTTCTAGCAATAACCAATAATTCTCCTCTCATAGACTCTATAAGATTTTTCCTCTCAGGTAATACACTCAAAACTAGCATTTGTTTTCAATCTTATTACAGAGACGCAAGTAAAATATCTTATGGCATTATTCTTCATAAAACATTGTATGCCACGTCAAAACAAGTAGTACAACTCAGTCCTGTCACCTCCCATAATTCAGGCTGTGAAAAGCATGACAAAATTGATCTATTCTTGTTAGTTCCACTATTAAATACTGTATGAACATATGACTAAACAAAAGTTATTCTTGCCTGTGCAAAATACACATTTGAGCCCTAAGAGACTTACTTTTTTCTATAGATCTTACTCAGTGTGCACTCTCTTTTCCTGACAGTATTTGTGAGCCCTTTAAGAATCACTGACTTCAAGATGCAAGAGTGTAAATGACAGCTATCAACAGAGCTCAGTTATCCAGTGCATGATGTAAGTATGTTCACCCTTGCAAACTGTTTGCTGAAAATTATATTACCAGCCTAGGTTTATACCTACTATAAGCCTCCCAGTCAGTTTGAGGTAACTTTCCCATGTATTTCACATATCTACAAGAGTACAAAGAAATGCAGGGAAGAATAATAATGACCCCTGCAGTACCACGTGGGTTGCCAATACTCTCCTGTCTTCATGTGTGGGATTGATTCCCTTAACATGTTCACCTCTGCTTCTTAAGAGAGAACTGGTGGGTATCTTGAGAGCTATATAATGAATCCCTAAATGATGTTAAAAACAGCAAAGTCGTACATGTTAGCCTCCAGCATTTTCATCTGGAGCATAACAGTTGTTCTCTTTTCATTAGACACATAACAGTGACAAACTGTTAAAAACTACACTGAATTCAAGCAGCACGCACATTGTTCCAAAGCTGAAAATCTATTTAGCTTCATACTAATAAAATGTGTCTTAATGTTAATATCTGTAGAAATATAGGTAAATGAATGATACTGTGGGACCCAAACTGTTATATAAAATGTAAGGACTAAGAAAATACTGAGCTACATGGAAAAAGCCCAGGGTAAAACACATTTTAAATTTATTCTCTTACATACCTGCAGAGCTCACCATTACAACAGTTTGATCAGAGCATAATGGGGGATAAATGTTTGTATCTTTCTTCACCAAATATTTCTCAGTTATGATACTGACACTAAGTTGGCCATTTTTTGCATGTGTGCTAGTTTTGATTGTTTTTACATGAATAAGTACATGTGATCTTTTTCATATTTCTTCTCGGCATGTTTAAATATTACTGCTTTTGCTCTGAGAATTTACTCTTTTAGGTGCCATCCATATATTTTACTGTGGGAAATATGAATTACTGTTGTTACGGAATTACTGTGGATATACTATAGAAACCATGTAATCTAATTTTGTGATTAATACAACCTACAAGAGGGAAGAGATAAAAGTCTCTATTTTCATGTTATGTTTTAAAACAGCAGTGAAAGTGATACTCTAAAAATGGTAGATAGTTCTATTCATTCAGACTGCCAATCTATGAAAATAATGGAGGTGGAGAACCACAGTGTTTTTACAGTACTCTTCTTTCTTGTCCAATTCACTTAACAGGAGTTTTCATAGCCATTTAGTCATTATTACTTTCTGGTATATTTAGACTAGTTATATGAAGGGTAAAATTACAGTTGTTAAAGAATTATCCAAGTCATCTCTCCAGAAAATAGTTTTTCGTAGCACAAGTGCTTGAGGTAAACAATTGCTTCTTTAATATAGCCCTCAACCTTTTTCCCTATCTATTTTGCTTTACGTTACTCAGTAATGCACAGACTGAGACCACCTTTTAAGCATTTGTCCCATCATCTGACTTTACCCTAATAGGTTATTACTGAGATGTCCCCCAAGAAGGTACTACTTGATTGCACAATTTCTGATATACAGTAAATCTATCAATGTAGATGGACTGTAGAAGGTCAGCAAGGGAATATCACAGTTTTTCTAGAATAGATGGCATTACACACCTCACATGAACAGACAGGGTATATACACAATAAATTATCTCTGACAATCCTGAAAAATTAAATGGAGTAAAATAAAGATTTATATATCTTGCTTCTTGAGATGTTTAGTAAGCCTAAGTGAGCATAAGGTGAGTGCAAGTAAAAATGAAGTTTTCCTTGTTGCAATAAAAGTGATCTAGTTGTTGTCCAACATGGACCATGCCAGTTTAGTAGTGTGGTATGTTCTGTTCAGGGGTAAGTTGCAATTTTTAGGTGTTTCTTGGTTCCATATGAGATTCTTTAAAATAATCTTGAATGAAGAGCAGCTGATGATGGTGCAGCTTCAACATTTGCGTAAAAAGTTGGATATGCTTCAGTATACTGGTCAAATTAGTTATACCTAAAGATGAAATTATAGTCTGCTAGAATATACCTTTTGAATAACTTTTCCAAGACCCTAATGCTGGTATAACTTCAAATGCTTAACTTTCTAATACTAGCAGAAAAGTGTACAAATTACTATGGCTTTGGATTATTTGGGTGGAAAAAATGCTGTGTGAAAAATTTACTGTTTGAAGTATATAAATTACTGATAGGCATTCAGACTGAAACAAATCATTTGTAACTAGGACAAATGACTAACTCTACTTTGTGCAAAACAGCTTATCTGTTACAAAGCCGAATTCTGCCTAGGCTGCAGTATATTATCTATTTTATCTCTGAGCTTACAGGAGATAATATCAGTATTGATGAAATACTGCCTTTATCAAGGGATTTGTGTTAGCATTTACAAGGCAAACATGCTGTTTTAAATAATACTTCATGTTAACAAATATTTTTTGTACTTATGCACCGCTTCAATCAGAAGCTAAAGTAAACATGTATTTATGCTGCATGAAAACAGCAGTAGCCATCTCATTTTTTATAAAGTATTAGAAGAATTCTCTTCTAAAGCCTCACCCAAAGCCTATTCATAGTCAATGGAAGGAACCTGTTTTTCCTATTGGAAAACTGCTATTATTGCACTGCAGTAGTTTTAAATTAAAACTGGGTCTTTTTTCTCTTTCAATGTAGATAACATTGAGTGAATCACTGTTCACAAGTACAACATCACTGTTGTACTTAGGATGACATCACTGACTTACTAAATGAGATAATTTTTTTTTGTGTAGGATAAAACATACAATTTCTGCACTTTCCCTAGACACATTAAAAACAAGAGAATACAATTATCCTATTTTCCTACCATATTGTTAGGATAATTGTATTAAATACTGCAATAAACACGTCAACAACTACATTTGTAAAGTGATACTAATAACACAGACTGATATACCGTAGAGGATATGATGAATTGAGATACCATGGCTATCCCTAAGAGAGAAACATTTCCTAGTCTTCCATGTAATCATGTGGGATATTCTCAGGGGCAGTTCCTACTCCTGCTGCAAAAAGTAGTATAAAGACTTTTTGCCTAACTGTTCATAACTTTGAGAATGTAAATTAACTGTATATTGGTTGAAATTCTTTAATGATCACAAAATACTCTATTGTGTATTAACTTTCATCCAGCCTATATACATCTAGAAAGGAACATTGTGATATAGAACACTAAGTGGGTGGAATAAAAGAAAATCAGTAAAGTGTAGCCTCTCATTACAAGCGTCAGGCTACATAAGAAAGGAAATATATCTATGCATGAATTTTCTGTCTATTTATTAGAGCATCCATCTGTGTTCTATAATGTAACTGAAATTGGAAGCAGAAGGAAGAGGAGTAAGGAATGTTATTAGGTTAAGCTTTGTGGATGCAAGCTACAGAAAGAGAATAGTTCATAAGACAATGCTCCAATTCTATTAATACTAACTTTTGACTTTTCTGTAGCTTCTTCACTGTCTGAAGTTCAGATTAATATTTTCTCAATTTTAACCTCTTTTTTTTGGCAAATATTTTTATAGGCTTCTTGATAGTATTGGCAATCATTGATCCTGGCACAGGGCTGCATACCAAAAGATACTGTGGTGTTTTCCTGTCTTTGTAATGGCTAGTTAAGAACAAAACCAAAATAGCGACTCAAACTAGAGAGTCTCAATTTGTAAGTAATTACCTGATACCACTAAATTTCATTAACTAGCAATAACATATATACTATACCAAATCAAAACTCTTTGATGAAGATGTATGCTATGTCTTTAGCATTACTTTCCAGGTGAATTTTCCATACTTTCAGCATTTCCCTAGACACATTAACTCATTAATCTCTTGGGAACTGAAGGCTTGATAAAATGCTAATTATGCTAATCCTTATATCACAGAAAGAAAACGTACATGGTACCATATAAATACGTAATTCTCCTACTGTATTTATTCTGCTGCTTATCATCGTTGCTTTACTATTACATAGAAAGTTGTAAGGGAACAATAGAAGGTAAAGTAGCTAACCAGATATATAGTAAGAAATTTTACAGTTTAGCAACCTAGTTACTAAAAAAAAAATTTAAAATATTTTCTTACATTGAAATAATTCCCTAGTCTTTAGATATCCAGTGATTTCTTTCATACAAGTAAATTTTTCAAGAAAAATTTAAGCAATTATGGATTTTTTTCAGTTGAAAGACCTTATATGCTATATAATTCCCCCCACTTCTTTGTCAACTTACATCAGCAATTCAAGATATGTGTATTTTAGTTTCTTTGAGTGTCTCTATTTAGGAAGCATGGTATTCATTTCACAAACTACTTACAGATAAAACTGCAATTCAACCAAAATAAGGCTGGAAATTACCGCATACACATGCTTGACAGCAACAAATAGCTCAGGTTTGAATTCTATTTCAAACAAATATATTGAAACACAGTTTGGTTTAATGAACTGCTCATTAGTGGTTGAGAGATCTGTATTCCCCTTTTTGCAATTAATTTATTGGTTGATTGTGGCTGAATTGCTCTCGCTTATATTGCTACTGTTTACCCATCTTTTTCTCTCTTTCTCATTCTTTTCTATTTAAGATAACAAGGTCTCTTAGTGTGGTGTAGCCAGAGTTCTAAAAGCTACAAAGCCTCCGTCTTCTGTTAGAGTACTGTAATAATTTGACTTCAGAGGAAAAGAACGCAACAGTTTAATGAATTCCAGTTCCCCCTCTCATTTGTGTCAGTCACCTGCTTTTGCTCCTGACTGATCTCTTACTGAGCCAAAATCTTGGGTTTGTAGCTGTGACATGAACTGAACTTGCTTAAAAAGTAACAAAAAAAAATATACATTGCAAAGCTCAGTGATCCAGTATACAATACCACATTCCAATGTCAGTAATAATTTTGTCTATCTAAATACATTCTAAAGTTTTATTTGAATATTTTAGTCCTTATTTCCCACCTTCAAATTCTATATAGCTTTATAATGAAGTGCTAAACTTTTATTAATTTCACTCTGAAATTTACCTGACTTATAGGGTATATGAACAATGATCAACATATCATAGATGTCAACATTGTATTTCCAAGTAAACCATATATGAACATGAGAAAGAAGTTTATATTTTCAGAGATTATTAACTAGGAAATTTATCCAGGTTCTGGGAGGTAACGTTTGGCTCAAATCATGTTTTTTTGCTAGATCTTAAAAAATAATTTGTATATTGAGCACTAAAAATTTTTGCATACTATTAGGTGAAGTTTAAAGTTTTGCATAGGTTAGCTGTAACTGACAAAAGGTTAATATTGCAGCTTTTTCTCTCTCAGTTACAATGCAAGAAAGTGTGAGGCATTCTCCTGACAGTTCTTCCTTATTCTGAGAAGCACTCATGTAGAGCTATCTGAGATACTTATGCTAATGGCATGGCTAATACAAAAAGAAATTAAATAATGTATGGTTCAATGACAATCTAAAGTTAGAAGAAATTTTAATAAGACCAAGAATAATCTAGAATTGCCTTTCCAAGACCAAGAATAAGGAAGTATGTCTAGATTGACCAGAATTAGGATATTTTTGTGAACAACTTCATTTGCTGCCAGAATGAACCAATTCAAGCAGCCTACAAGATTCCACAGTGGATTCTATTGCTGTATTGGTCTAGAATACTATCTATTCAATGAGTTGAAAAAATTAATATTCTTTTTAGTAACAACAAAGTAGAATTGAGCATTACTCGTACTTATCCAGAGCAAAAACGTTTTTTTCTCATTTGTTTTCATTTGTGATTTTCTAGGTTATCCCAGGTTTAGCTTTAGAAAGAGAAAATCCTTTATAGTCTGAGTTATCCTAAAGTAAAATAACTAAATATCTTAGATAACTAATGTCCTAAAATAACAGCCTTGGAAAGCATAGGCAAAAGCATTCTCTTTAATTAAATTGCTCCTTTAAAGCAAACAAATCTACTTAAACAAATCTGTTGTAAATTTATGTAGCACATGTGTGTAATGCATATTTGGTCTCATAAAACTTCCATCATGTAACTTAGAAACTGACATCAAATGCGACTATACACAAGTTTTATAAAATTCTATGACCTGCTTAACCAGAAGAAAACATTCAAAATCCAAAGACCAATTGGATCAGTTTTAATAGATGAACACTAGAGCTAGTATCTCTCTCAAGATATTACGTTACTGTTTTCTGTACTTGCCATATATACATTTCTAAAGGACAGAATGATTTCTGGATGCACAACCAAGTGTGATTCACAGCTAAACTTGAAAGCTACTGTTTATCTGTTTCATTGCAAAAAATAACACCATGTCATTTTTAACCTCTGTGGATTATTCTTTAGTATTTAATGTATTACAGCATTTATTTCTGTTCTGTAGTTACCTGTCACTCATCTGTGAGACACTGGGTTACACTATGAAAGAGGGAAGAATTTTAAATTAGAAGGATGCTCTGCGTGAGTTTAAAAGACAAAGTGTTTTTTCTTCTGAAGAGTACTGGACATCACTGAAAATGTTTAAAAGGACAATTTTAGAAGTAGGATGAAAAAGAACAAATGAAACATTTCAGATGAATACTAGGATTGTTTTACTGAGACGTGCTAAATTTTAAATTCTATAGTCTCCCCGAGGAAATGGCTACAGCCCATTTAACAGAAACTTGACTTGATCACGTATCATAAAAATCTATATTGAATGTAGTGATGGGAATGTGTTTGAGATGTTTTTTAATACCTGAGAAAAAAGGAGAAAAAAAATAGACTCTTGTCAGAGCTTCAGGGATGAATGGAGTAGCTTGATCTGTGTACTCAAAAAACATAGACTCATCCATTGCACTTGTGTGCTTCAAAATGCTTCTGTGTGCTTGAAGACAAGCAAGGGAGTTGCAAGTCTCAAAAGAATTAATCTCAGCATAACTTTCATCATTTTGCTTTGAAAAATGTTGAAAAATATTTTTAATACTGTCTGTACAGCAAAATGAAACTTTTATTATAAATACACAGTCATTAACTTAATCCAGCCGTTATCCTTGTACTCTTTGATGTTCTGTTTTCTGTCACAGAAACTTACATTAAAAATCAAATCAAATAAAATCTTCATTTTCAAAACTATTAAAAAATGACACTTCAAGATCAATTCTTTTATGATTAAAATCTTCCTAAGTGTAGGCTTCCACTCTGTGCTAGATAAGTTCTATTAAAAAGCAGGAGCATAAGGCTAGGTTCAAATGTTCCTTTCAAGCAAGTGTTCTCTCATTGCATGTTGTTTCTAATAGAACTGCAAGAAGTTATGAAACATACATGCCAATGCAACATTATTATACTTGAGGGAAGACAGCCCTGTAAGATGAATGATTATTTCTCTGGTAGAGATTTTCATTGACCCGGAGGGATGGTTTTCTTTTAATTGCAACTAATGAGCTGGCTAGAATATCAGTTCTCTCATTTCCACACAAATTACCTCTGGTACAATTAGAATGCTGAAGGCATGAAAGAGACCATAAACCAACTCCAATTTCCACATCACTAGAGGTATCAGAAAACAGCACTTTCATTTAGGTAAGTTTTTTTAATATTAAAATTTTACCATAGAATATAAGAAGGCAACTTAGATAACTTCTTGTGCGCATTCTCAAATTTCTATCGAAAGAAGAGAAAAAGGCAAGGTGAATGCACAGAGACTCACTTTTAGATGCACTTACACGTTGTTGGAGGCCGTGTTAAGGACTTTCAAAGCAAAGGATGTACTTTTCCATTGCCCCACTGGAGGGTTATTAACATGGAACCAGCCATATGCTCACCTGATGAAATCTGGTTTTACCCCATTGAAGCTGCTCTGAAATAGACCAGCTGAGGATATGATTCTGATCCAAAAAAATCCATCAATATCAGTGAGACAGTGCTATAACTATTGAGTTATAACACAGAGTTAAGTGTCTTGTGTAAAATTACATAGAAAATGTGCGGTAGCCAAAGTCTGAACGCAAATAATTTAAACTTTACATCAGCATCACTGGCATTAAAATTAAGATCTACTACTTTTTTTTTCTCCTTATTTTGCATAAACATCAAGCAAAATCACAATCACTGAAGAACAAGGCAAAAGCTCACTACAGATGTCTGTACTTTTCTGGGGAGTGAAATTAAGACATAATGAAAACTTGGTAAAGGCATGTGAACTCAGAAACAAAAATATTCCTTAATAGAAGTGAATTTGTATAGGAAATCAAGAAAATTGTTAAAGAGATAGGCATCTTCAGATCACTTCCTGTAAAGGTTTTAAACTAGATACACTAGAAATGTTTTTGCCTACTTCAGCAGAGGCTTTGATATGAAGGTAAAAGACATTAATCCTGTGGGATGATAACTGTTGTCTTGTTTTAATCAAGGGTATGGAACTTTAAATGTTATGTGACTCTTGGAAAGAGCCTGCTGTTATACTATTGATTGTTTATCCGTGTCTTTGAGTGCAAAATGAAGTGTGTCTCCTCCATATTATAGGCAAAACTATGTTTCTTTGCTTTTTAAAGGTCTATTATAATAAGGTGTTCTTGATCCTAAATTTCTAATGAAGATATGCAGATGATAAAGCCATTCGCCGGAGCCTGCAATTCACCATCCCTTGTTATGGCTTTGCGTTTGGTTACGGACCCCACGCCTCTGTTCTTTTTCTTAGTTTATGGTGGTTTTCTAAAAGCCAATCTTTTGTCAAGTACTACTCAGATTACTTAATTTCACATTCATTAAATTTTGTGTTATGAGGTGTTACAATGCTGGGTGTACTACATCTAAAACCAGATTTACTGTAAACTAATCGCTGTATATCCAGGATTTCCTGGATCTCTTTTAAATTTGGTTATGTCTACCTGACACTGACATTCTATAAATAAGAGCATGAAATCTCTTGCAACTGAACTGAATGTACAGTCTCCTCCTCCTCCATTTGATCATTTTAGCTCCTTGTTTTTGTTAGAGGCTAGGAAACAGAAACCACTGATCTTTACTTTTGGCTTAAAATATTCCTCTCCACAGCAGTTATCGGCTATCAGTTCTGTGCTCACTAAATACTTCATCAAGAATGTATTTATACTCATTTAGGTTTCCAAATGCTTTATAGGTATTTTCAGCACTATCTGAACAACATTACATAAAGTCTCTCAGATTTAGAGGTTCTGATACAAAAACTTAGTGATATGTCCTGGGCATTACTCTCTGCATGTTAATTAGGACTCTGGTTCTGCAGTAGTAAAATTTTCTGTGTTCATTTCTCTGATGAATATGTAACTTTTGACATACTTAAATATAGCTTACTAGCTCAAAATGCTATCTCTAGAATAACTTTCAGGTTAGCTATATATAGCAGAGAACGCGAGTATGAATTCATTCCAGAACAAAAGTGAGATAATGCTAGTGAGGAATGGTGTCTCTATCAACTTGTGCAGTGACTTGTGAGAGTGAGATCACTGCCTCAGCCATGATAATGGGATAAAAAACCTTGCCACGTAACATGCTTAATTTCTAATGAAAAGCAGAAAAATGAAACCTAAAATGTAATCCTAATACAGTAATGTAATTAATGTGCTTTTTGGAATAGCACTCATCTGTGATACGACAGCATCTCTCATACAGTAGATGACATTTGTTTGATACAGAGGCATAAAAATACATTTTCTACCTTTAAAAACTTTTAGGTCAGGCTTATTCACAGACAGAAATGGTATCTTTGGAGTTAATCCCCCCTTGGTGCGTGTTTGTCTTCTGGGCCTTTGCAGTTTAATTACAGTCCCTTTGTAGCACACCTAAGATGCATTTTTCATACTGTTCATTTATGGTGTTTGGCAGTAGCAGTACCACTGCAGTGGCGCTACGATGCAGCACATTTGGATGGAGACAGGTAGCACTTCCCTGAATAGGAATCATTACACATTTGGGTACTATTAGGGGAGTGGAAAAAATGTCTTTTGGGAGCACTGATGCCTCTCTTATTTGAGCAGTTTTCAAATACCATAGCTTCAGGGACAGTTAGAGAAAAACTCTTTTGTGAGCTGCAAACTCTGCAGTTCAAGCAAATTTTGAATCATTGCCCCCAGCTGTTCACCTCAGTAACTCACTAAGACTGAATGCACACACACACCCACCCCTTCACACACACAAAAAAGGCTGTCATTGACTCTCTGGGAGTTACCTTGACTGCCCTCACAAAACTCAACAGCTGGCAGATGTCTCAAGAGGAAGGATGGACCTTGGTCTCTCTCATTAATTCATTTAAAATATAAAGATCACAGTATCTTTCCATCTTTCAAAGAACTTACTAAATTAATGAAACTGATTATTCTCATGAATTCTGCAATTGCTTTCTCTATGGGTATTTAATTTTTTTAAATGGATACTTTTAAAATCAAGTACACATCCCTCCTGTTCAGGATTTGCATATTAAAAATCAAGCTGTCTAAAATAACTCATATAGCTCAAAATTTCAGAACACTCTATGTCTGAAGAGTTATATTTATCAGAGCTGAATGCTCTATTGATCCCTGTGCAAAAGACACAAAAGAAATTAAATGTCAGTTACTTAGAAACTGGAATTGATCAGCCTCATATATAATTATACTTTCAAAGCAAAAATAGGAAGAAAGTGTGCCTTTGACATTAGATTTTGCGCTGCAAAGAAGCTTATAATTAATAATGGAATTTTCTTTAAAATTGGTTTCAAATGGCACAAAGAACAACAGGCATGCTAGAATAGGAGTCATGTTAGCTCAACACTATCTCCAAAAAAAGATGGGGCTTTACAGGTAATGATCTCTTTTGTTAAGGACCACCAGACTAAATTTGTTTTGGATCTTCCATTATCTGGTTCCATTTTATGCCTCTTGTTTTTTGCATCTGAGAGAGTAGGAGTTGCTTCTTATTCACCTTCTCATCCTTATAATACTAAAAAATTTAAAATGTTTATGCTCTGCAGACCAATCCATCTTGGTAGTATGGATTAAATTAATTTAAACTTTAATTTAAATCTGTGGGTGCTGTTCTACAGTATTTCTGCTTATTCATCCCCCTACAGGCATGACCTTGTCTATGAAATACATAGAGAAAAACTTACAGTAATTCATTGCTAAGGTTACCTCCTGTCACAGCTCATTTCTGTAAGCCAAGCTTTGCTGTCCTTGATAATGAGAAAAGAGACTTGCAATTTGTAGGGAATGCCATTTCCTTCAGCAGCTCCCAAGAGCAGTGCTGTATTGAGGAAAGGTAAAGCTCCTTCAGCACTTTCAGGTAATCTCAGCAGTTCTTGGTAGGGCAGAAGATAAATTTTGTCACATTTACGAGAATAAAAAGGAAGGTTTCTCATGTTTTTCAGCATTTGTGCCAGAGATTAATCCTTGCAAGTAAGGGAGGGAGACAAGCAAAATCTGAGTTGCATTGTGAGAGAGAGACTTGCAAGGGAGCTGAAAGTAAGCTCCAATTTAAGGTTCCTTTGCCATTTCTTTATATGTATCGAATGTGAAATGGCTGCTTCAGGAAGCATTATGAGATAGCTCAGGCCTACGTACTGGTTTGCCATTTAAAAGTGTGGTTGGTTTATATATGGGGTTTTTAGTCATAAATCCACTCCATTTAATTGGTTAGATTTGTATCTACTTCTAGACAGATAACAACTCCAGTGAAGTTGATAGCACTATACACATAGTTGCATGCTTAATGGATTAAGCTTTTCTATGAACTGAGAACTGACCTGGTTTCAAATTCTATTGTAATCATTTAATTCCATCATAACTCATTTTTTAGTGCAAGAGAGGTGGTAAGTCTTGTGGAAGACCCCCTCTTGGGCATCTCCTATCTAGAGACCAAAAAAAAAAAAAAGATCAAAGATCTCTGATATACCAAACTATTTGCAAAGGATATTGAAACTGACTGCTTTAGAAAATTGTTTTTTATTTTTTGTCTTTCAAAATAGGTGAATATCTTCTATTTATTGTTACAGGATAGCCAGAGGGACATCTGGCATGCTCAGATGCCAGTGCAATCAGCGAGTGCTCTCAAGAGAGATGCTGGCTGTCACTTCCTGTGATATGGCATAGAAAATGGAATTAAACTTAGTTTCTGATTATTTTCAAAAATAATGTATTTTCTGTTATGGTTTGAGAAGTAGTATGATTTAGGACATCAACATCTTTATTCAGCACATAGCCAAGAAGTTAGTTTCATTTTGGATATATTCATATGAGTGTAAGGATTCAGCCTGGGAATTATAATATATATTACTTAATACTGATTTATGCATTTAGATAGCCTGGTAAAAGATTAGTGAAAGAGGATTGAAAAGAGGTTAATTTACTACACACAGAGCTTGGATCACCAGCAATAAATATGATTGATGAGGACCAGCTCATAAAGTAGCAGAACTACAGTCAGCATAGCCCTTGTGAATTAACTTCCTGTTTGTCCCAAGAGGGAAATAGCTTTGGTGTCCTAGTTCAGCCAGTTGGACTCTGAAAACTTTATGATAGAAGTCTTGAGTGTAGTGACTTTGGTTTTTTTCCACATATTTTGTTTCAACTCAAGCTACTGTTTATATAAAACAAAACAGACAAAAAAATGAAAAGAAATTTTTAACAAGTTGAGATTCATTGAAGCACATAATTTGATTTTTAACTCCACACCTATTACCTGAGAGCACTGAATTTCAAATTAGGCAGTAATTGTGTGAAAGTCATAAGAAATGCAAAACAAACAATAGCCACTTGACAGTTCAGAAGTTTTATAAACAGAAAAAGAGAAACAGAGCACCGTCAGGTGAGGGCACAAGTCAAGAATCAGACAGGTTTTTGCTAGTTTTTTTGCTGTGGAGGACAGTTTTTCAGACTGTCCTCCACAGGCAAAGATATACTTAGGTTTTCTTTGTTTTGGTAAAGTATATACACAATTGCACAAGTGATTAGATGCACAGTAACTATGTTTCACTTTATTTCTTTAGCTTTTTCTAAAGGCTTTTATTTTGAATAATGTTATTGAACCAATATTCCAAATCATGACTGCATTACGTACACTAAAAACAGACTAAGTACCAAAGTAGCACAAAATTTCCCCAATTACTAACCAAAGTCAGTAACTAAGGCAATGAACTGATGGCCACTTTTTGTTTTTTATAGATAGCTTTCCTACTATAGTGTGACAGAAAAACACTCGACTGCAGGATTTAAAAAAAATAAAAATTAAATCCACATGCAGATTCCATACATCACTTGCAGGTTTTATGGGTTCAATGGAAAAATGCACTATTGCCAGTTTTGAAGTATGACTGCACTTAAAAGCACCAGAGATTCACAAAATGCACCACTGCCACCACCACCGAGTCCTGACATGCTGTATTATGACCTGCAGCAGTCACAAAGCTCACTGTTACTGCCCTTAGGCAATTCACAAGATTCAGTATTACAACCACAGCAGATAAATGAACTGACTATCACAACTCACAAGCACACTTAATAACACCCATGTGTTAGTCCATCACCTGACACTACTAACTTAAAACATATCAAATGTTCACTTACCCTTCTCCAGGTAAGGTCTCTGAGCATCCTGGCCAAGGGGCAAGACTCTCCTCAGAGAGTTGGAGAAGTGGCTCCCAGTTCTTAGACTGAATGCAAGAGGTTTTATTTGGTTTATTTCTTTGATTTACATTACAGTGGTCAGGCCTGTGCCAGAATTAACAGTGTTCCCCCTTATCTTGTCCCTATCTCTTGCATATCCTTGCATTGTCTGTGCCCACTGAAGCCCAATGGTGGCCCTATGGCTTGTCTTCATGTTTTTAGGCAGTTGAATAGTGGTTTGACTTGGACTCTGCGCATATCATTTGTTGCAGGAATTCAAGGCTCAGTGCAGGTTTCTGCACCTTGGAATGATGCAGCACTGCCCTGTTCAGTCTCAGTGTGCAGAGCACCTCAGGGCTGAGCATCTCCACAGCTCCCCGTGAGGTGTCTCTGCAGAGAGACCATCCCAAACTGAGTTGCTGCTGTGCTAGATGTTACTGAAACCTGCTTGTAGAGCTCAGAGACAGGCAATCCTTACATAATAAGGTACTAAGATTTACCTTTTATTTCCTCACCAGTCCCTAAATTGAAATTTACTGCCTTAAGTTGATAGCACAGCACAAAACCTCAGGGTAGTGGTCTCAGCAGGTACATGTGGAATTACAGGTTCGTCACAAATAGTTGGTAAGAGCTTCCTGAGATGAGGCCAGGTCTAACACAGTGCATTGTCTGATGGCTTGGACATAGAGCTGCAGTAGCTCTCCTACCACAGTCTTTTGTTGGGGTGATCCTAACACCAGTTAGACTTTAAGGTGAGAGGTGTGAAAGAATCATAGAATGTGTGATCAAAAGATCATCCAGTCCAACCTCCCTGCCTAGACTAGATCACACAGGAATGTGTCCAGATTGGTCTTGAATGTCTCCAGAGGAGACTCCACAACCTCTCTGGGCAGCCTGTCCCAGTAATCCGTCACCCTCATGGTGAAAAAGTTCCTCCTTTTATTAAGATGGAGCTTTCTATGTTCCAGTTTGGAACCATTTCCCCTTGATGTATCACTGGCCATCACTGAGAAGAGCCTGACACTCACCCTTTATGTATTTATAAACATTAATGAGGTCACCCCTCAGTCTCCTCCAAGCTGAAGAGACCCAGCTCCCTCGGCCTTTGAGAGACACCCATGTTTTCATGTCAATCCACTAAAGATCAACAGGCTTGGCACCAAAACAGATGAAGAAAATACAGTGTTCAGAAATACCACACAGGGCTGTGTCGAGCAAGCAAGGACACAGATAGAATATGGTGAGTAAATACAGAAACTCGAGTTTACCTTTAAGCATTTGTTGTAAAGTTAAGACTAGGCCTACTTTAAAGCTGAACAAGAATAAAAATTTCTTTGGTGTAACCAGAAGCAAATAGGAAGCTAAATGACATACCTAGCTCAAGTTCAGCCTTTTAAATACTGTGGAAAAAAACAATGACTACTATTATACTATCCAGAGAGCAATTTATACAGAGGTCAGGTAAGGGAACTGGGCTTTGGCTCCAGAGAAAACCACAGGGTTGTGACAGGGATTGCAGCAATCATTCAACTTCAATGAAAAACTTAGGTGTAACATAATCAAAAACCTTAAAGACCAGCTTTCACAATAGGGGATGAGAATCTGTAGTGAAGTATTTACAGATTGTTTCTAGAAGGGACCTATACTGTGTACATTAAGACTGAACAATATTGAATACTGCTGACAGACCATGAAGATTATATTACAGCACTGCAAGTGAAACACTTTTGCAGTAATACATTTTTTTTTTTATGGCACTGTCAGGGTGTACATGAGCCTCTCAAGCAGAGACCCAGAACAACAGGTACAGGTTCTAAGAGAAATGTGTAGGTGCAATTTCAATGAATGTCCCATTTTTGGAGCTCAGAGAAATATTTTATACTAGTGTTTTTAAGCATCAGTATATGCAAACTACGTGCATTGTTCTGGGCTTATAAGAAAAGTGACGTAGAATTAAAAAACCCCGAATAAAGCCTTAGGAAGTCATTTTCACCTGCAACACACAAATAGCGAAACACTGCCAGCAGCTGGCTCATCATCCCAACCATGCATTTCTCCATATTGCAGTTCTAAGGCAGCCCCAGGTTTACTCTATGAGTTTACCTAGTTATACTGTAGTTTGTGCCATTTCAAAGAAAACTTGATTCCTCTACACCATAAGACAGAAAAAATAAAAAAATTAAGTGCCTTCTGCTACAAAGATATATTACCTCAGTTTGAACCGGTGACAGAAAAGACAAAACCACTGCAATTTCCATGCCACAAAACAATCAACAGAGAAATTTCTATTACTGGATTAGATCAGTCTCCTGAGATATGGTCAGACTCCAGAGATAGGTTCACAAAAAGCAGCAAACAAGACAGATTGATGGCTATAATAAAAACAGTACAGATGTAGCAAATTCACCCATGTACCAATACAACTGATTTCCAAATAGTTTTATATTATTTCTGAAAATGTATTGACCTGTGATATTAAAGATGTTTGTTTAAACAAGTTCATAGTCCCATATAGTATTCATTCCAGTTTTCTGAAAATGGAACCAAAGTTAAAGCAAGAAATGAAATATTTCTTAAGTCAAAAGCCAGAGAGCAGTCCTCACTGTTAAGAAAACAAATCCAAAAGAAAAAAAATAAATAAAATCCATCCAATTCACAAGGGAGAATTTCTGTGGACTAATGTGGGAGTTTGACAAGAAAAATATTGCAAAAATTCTTCAGTGTGCTGTCTGTTCTTTCCTGTGATTGTGAAAGCAGCCTGTTCAGGAGGTTACAAAAGGTTGTGTTCACGGTCTATGTGGAGGGCAAGACTTGATGTGTGATCCAGCTCTCACTTTTAAGCTGAACTTTTCCTATAAAACTAATGAGTGTGTCCAAGTCTAGCCTATGCACACAGGACAAGACAGGTTTCTGAGAGTAGGATTTACACATAAACTCAAATGTAAACAACACATATTATTTACATTTTTGACCTACAAAACATATGCAAATTCCTGTGCACAGAAAACATTATTTCAAGCAGATAACACTGTTTATGGTAAACACAGAAGGCTAATTTAGGATTTAAAAATGACAGTTTATGTTAACAAAATGCATTATCTCAGCCTTTGTTATTCACCTCCAAACACCTAACTGGAAAACTTAGTTGTATACAGGAAGCATAGGTTGTTCTAAAAGTATTAAAAAACAAACAATTTAAATACACCAACTGAAATGCCACAAGCCCTGCTGTTGTGGCACTCTCGGCTCCAAAACACTAGCCCTGTGGGACAATACTAATATTTTTCCTCCCATAAAATTTATGATTATTTTCATGGCTGATCCTTAAAGTTCATTGGGAAAATGACCCATTTTATCTTTGTTGTATTCTGACAAAAAAAGTAAAAATTTATATACAAAGGTTAAAATCTCTGCTTTTTAAGCTATAATTGCACAATTGCAGATTCAGCCCTGTATTGTGTGCAAACAAACCTCACTGAAGTCAGTCTCTCCATCTATTTGGCCGCAAAAGATAGACAGGATTGTACCCACATCGGTTTGGAAATGATTCCACAATCTTTCTGCATGAAATAAATGTGAATTCCATCTTTCTGTTTATTTTGGTCTGTTTTTTTCTCACTTTGCTCACAAAATAGGACCATGCAGGAAAGCTGGATGATGTATCACTGCACTTAAGCTTTCAAAATCCTTCACAATTTTTTTCTTCAGTTTTAAAGAGCAGATTATTCTTCCAGATACGTGTACAGCTTTCCCAGAAGTCGTAAAAGTCATATGCTTGTAATGGAAGTAAAGGGGTTTTGCTATAGAGAGCATAAACATACATAATAGCCTGTGTTTTCAAAATTTTAGGTGCCTGTGAGCAATAGTTCATGACACCAGTGCAATATGCTTCTTAGAAATTCTGTTATTAACCATGCCAGAGATTGTGAGGGCAGCCTGAACACATTCACAGATACATATACTCTCTAGCTTAAAAACACCTTTTCCACGTGGAATATCAGGTTTATATTCAGTGGTTTTCTTCAGATAAATCACAGCCGTTCTACACAGTATTTTTAACAGAAGTAAAAGGAAAAGCAGTAAGTGGGCGTAAGTTATTCACCAAACTTGTTGGAAGTTGGGAAAGAGACTGTATGCAAATATAACACACAATTGACCTTTTAGATTTTAGTTGAACCAAACATAAGCCCCTTTTCTGCAACTTTGAGAGCTAAGTAAAATCCTTGAGGCAAGTATAACATAATTATGAAAACCTCTGTCAAAGCCTTCCTTTCGAATGAACTTCTGACATGTTCTGTTGCACCAGTTCCCAATCTGCTGAATCCCAATTTTCTGAACAATAACTGAGGTTTCTCAAGCAGTGCAAAAAACTGAAAAAGAGAGAATTTAATGTTCTTCTCATTACACTGAACTATAAGTGTCTCACAATGGAGTAATACAGAGGTCTCACTTTTACTACCTGCCCCCTAGCTCTGTCTCTCTGATGGCTGTTACAAATCAGCAGGGACCTGAAAGCGTCCAGTGTCATATCTAATATATGTGCCATTACATTCTGAACAAATAGCTATACTTAAGAAACAAGCTAATAATACTACTGAAGAAAAGTATCTGAATCTGTACTCGGAGTTCCCTTTGGACCACAGCAGTGATGTTGCTTGGAATGATTGTCTATACAGCCCATCACTTCTCTTTAGACATTCAAGCTTTCCATGAAATCACAGATCTTGCTCTTTGCTGTGAACTCAGTGCAATACTGAGGGCAAAATTCTGCTTTTATGGCACAGTATTGCTGCACGGCAAACAGAACTAATTATCCAAATTTTTCAATTAGTCTAACTACATTATGGCCACAATGCTCTACAGCAGTTGGATGAATTCAGCAAGCAAGAGGAAGCTGGGTCAGGTGCAAACCCTGTGCACAAAAAGCAGCTCCCCTTTGGTCAGGGTTTGAGTCTCAGGCAAATCTCAAACTTTAGTTTCATGTCCAGTGCTACGTAACCGCTATGGGACACTGTGGGGTATGTCCTCTCACACTGAACAGGAAACATCCAGTACATTCCTAGATGAGCTGGGGAGGGGGAAATCAACCTTCCTGAAAATATACAATTTGACAACTTTTCCTAAAAATAAACCAAGAATATTTGTTTCCTGAAAGATAAGTGGGTCCCACTTTCTGTGCTGCCTTACTGAATGTGTCCATTCCTTTGGTTGCAAAATTTGGTTAATTTTTTTAATTATAGTACTTTTGAGCATTGGCAAATACAGGTGGGAGATGACTAAAGAGCTGTTTTTGAACCTCCACCTTATGTGATACTTTCTGAAGTTACACTAAATCTCAAGGTTGATTGACAAGCCTGAAGGATATTAACTTTTTTAATAGCTTAAATTTAACTTCAAAATTTTTATAGTTGAGCTATAGCAAGAAAATCTGTGTCCTTTATTATCAAACCAGTTGAGATTATTTCCTCATTTGTAAAAATTCTGTAACATCTTAGAACTTGTTAGTTAAGCTTAAACTTAGTTGTATTACATTTATCAACATCTGTAGCCTTTCATATAACCATTCCCATCTTATGGTTCTTAACATAATTTCTGACATATGACATATATAGTACAAAGAATATCTTTGAAACAAGAAGTTCCTAAATAAGGCTTAATTCTTTCAGAACTCAGTTGCTTATAGGCTGATTTTCAGTGGTGCTCAAGGCATGGCATGTTCACTGCAATTGGTGTATTGGCGTAAGCACAGGACCAGTGAAGTAGAACAGTAAAACTCATTGCTAATAATCTAGGAAAATACGTACTTATAGCTGTGAAAAGAATTATCACCTTCAAACTCCTTGTGTTTTTTTACTAAAAGGGACATTAAGATGTTACTTACTGATAATTCTGGTATAAAGACAGGAATAAGCATATTGACATTTATTGTGGCAAATTAATACGCTTGATATGATCAATATAGTGTCTTAAAATTTATCAGTTTATTTGTACTTCCTTAAAAAGTAATTGGTTTCCCTGTGTGCTCAGATATGATGCTATGAAACAGTTATGTGTGTGAATGTACTCACTAATTCAACATCCCATATATTGTTTTTTCTGTGGCTCATTCACAGTGAGGATACACCATTCCTTTACTGACAGAGAGTATTAAACATTAAACTGTAGATAATTGCAGTATGTCTGCTCTAAGTGTTGATTTAGTCAAGTTGGTGAATTGTGCTGATCCATATGAGAAAAACTGTAACTACATTCACACTTTAAGCCACAGAAGCTGAATCAGTAAAAAAAAAAAGCCACCTAACCCACACAGCTGGGTTCCACAGATGGAATGCAGGCATCTGAACAGTTCATCACATTGGCTTAACACTGGCTTTATCCACAATTTTGTTTCTTGCGCCCTTCTATTTGGGGTGCACAGTGCATAGTTTCAATGTATCATGTTATTTCCTTTTTCAAATTCTGTTAAAAATAGTATATTGCTTAAGTTGAAAATTGACTTAGGCATTTTAAGTTGAAGATATTTGGAGAATGATTCATTGTGCTACATGTTTCATCCAACTTCTGATGCTTGGAACATGCATATGATAGCAAAATTTTCACGTGCTATTAACCCATGACAAATTCAGGCTGTTTCCTAGAGGAAAAAAGCTAGTGTAACAATATGCAAATTCTTTAATCAGATGGTTTTTATTAATACTTTGTAATAAAACAAGCTGAGATTCTTCTACTTCAATTCCATTTTTGCTTTATCTCTTTAGGGTCTCTGTGTTATAATAGAGAGTACAGCTCAGAAAGCTGTGTCTAAAAAGTTTTAGAACATGGAATAGATTTTAGTTCTACAAAGCCATAAACAAAAGAATTCAGCCTATGTATAGTCTAACATGTTCTGTACAGCATGGATGAATTTGAATGTGGTACACAAGGAATTAATATCACATACCCACCCCTTAGCATATTCCCTTTTTTCTATTCAACTGTAATAAAGGCAACAAGCAAAATAAAAACTATAATAATATTCCAGCCATTTTTCTTAATGGTATGGAGATAAATCTTCACTGTATTTTTTTTTAAACAAATGCATAACAGATTAGGCAGGTGCCAGAGTCTCTCTGCAAGGCCTAATAGCTCCTGACAAGTGAGGCAGTAAAGCCTCTTCACCTGATACACATTTTCATGGTAGCTGAACAGGCAACTGCAGTTTCATGATTTGCTCAATATTCAAATTCTGTTTTTCAGAAGAATAGTAACACTACTTCTATTAACATTGGTAGATTTAATATCTTTTCCCAGTTCTCGTAGTTTGCAGAAAAGAAACAATACTCATAATTGAGCTATTTGCTAGTATCCATTAAAAGTAATTTTGGCATAAGGACAGTGGTAAATACCTGGAAAACTCAGGAGCATATCCAATGCTTCTTTTCATGTGAGGCTGATGGAAATATACTTGGATTCACTAGGGTCCACGGAGTTACACTGAGACATAGCAGCAAAAGACCGACAATTAGGAAAATACAAAAAAAAAAAAAATTCCTAGAACTCTTCAGCACCTGTAACACCATCTACCAGTTGACTGTAAGTTGCTTTATTGTTTGCTTTATATTATTTGGAATTGTTCCTTTTACACTCCTGCTGTTCAGACACTGAGAACACTAATTCTATGCAGATGAGCGAGTTAAAACATGGCTTACACTGCTGTTCACAAAGATACTGTGAACACCTTGTTTTGCACATTAGGCATCCCTCTGTGCATACATTTACAAAACAAAAGATAAACTGCTACTTCTCATTTGATTTCCCACTGTTTAACAGTTCAGTATTAATCAGTTTCTTTTGTAATGAAAGAAAAAAATCAAAACCTTTTTATTTATTTGGTCATCTGCCCAGTGGAGATGGTTCCTACATCCTTTTCACACACATTCTGCAGTCATGGTTTGTGGACATTGCTAATCAACACAGCTGCCATCTGCCGTTTCGTTTTCATCAGGAGGCTGGGGTATGGGGATTGCATAATGTCATTTAGGTATTGATTTTTTTTTCTTGAAGCTTACATCCTTCTATCAAACAATCATCAACCTGACTTTCAAAATTTAATTAATGAGACAGTAAAGCCTAGTAGTAATTTAAAGGGAGCAAAGATAACTCTTTGAATATTTATGCACCTCTCTGACCTAGAAAGTGATGACCCAGCACTTGTTGTCAGAGATTTTTAATTTGTGGATTTTTTTAAGTTAAACTTCACCAGATTAAAACCCTAAAGTCAACAAGAAAACAGCTGAAACTACAGCTGATACTCTGTAACCACTTTTGAAGCTTGACTCTCCCCAACACCTGTGTGAGATCACATCCATTACTTACAAGTCACCTAAAACATGACATTCAAAAGCTGTGGAAAGTTGTGTGATTGTGGAGGGGGGACAGACAGACAATGATTAGGAGTATATGAATTATGTCCAAATTTTCATTTGATAAACAGCAGGTGCTGAAGGGTAATTAAAATTGTCTAGAAAGCTGTAACAAATACACACGTGAATGTACTGGAAGTGTCTGGCAGTTGTATTCTGCAGTGAGTCTGTTTGACAAACATTGCTCTGCAGCTAGCTGATACACATCTGAACACACACTGTTCATCTAAACTGAATATTTAGTTCTGCCATATCTGAGTTACAGGCCTTTGGGAGCTCACCTTTTAGTAAATTGCCAGTTCTAAAGCAAGACCACAATATCATTCATCTGGTATGGCCAGGTGGTGTCCCCAGCACAATCTGAGTTTTGTGTTGTACACCAGAACACTCGCAGAAGTAGTTTTATGGTTTCAAGATTTCTCCTACTTTTGAACTGCATTGCTGCTGTGCCCAATTAGCAATAATACAGTACATCTTCAGAAAGGCAGATTATAGAGATGAAAGCACTTCAAGGTCAACTGAAAATACCTCACTGCAATTGCCCATGTTTTAAGCCTCTTGGATAAATAAGCAACAGCTCAAAGCAAATATTCTGGTTTAATGACCAGCTCTGGAATGAGATCTACTGCAGAACTTGAGGGAAATACTAATGTGCTGGAACACAGAGCACTCCCCATGTGTTTAATAGTGTAGATCTTAAAGCATGTCAGGGAACTTGGATAGTATCAAAATAAGTAAGCAGAGAATTGTATAGGGTAAGATGGCTAAAAATACATTTGATTTGCTCTAACTATAAAGTTCTTCTGAGAAAAATATAATGCAGAAGAGTCAGATTGAAACAAAAAGCTGTAATATTTAAACTGAAGGAAAATTGGTGTGTTTAAGCTGTGAGTATATAAAAACAGGAATGTATTCAGGACAAAGACAGTTCCTTGTTTTCCTCTTTCTGAAGAAATATAAAGCTTGATACACAGAGTAATTGTGAGATTAATCACAAAATGAAGGAAACAAATAGAAAAAATATTTGTTACAACCTTTGCATACAGCAAAGTAAACTGCCTTCAGTTTTAAAGGACTGTGACACGCTCCTGATTGTATTGCAAGTGTGTTAATTGTTCCCTTTCAAAGTGGAGCTGCCTTTTTTTTGTAAAAAAAAAAAAGTTTCTGCAGATTTTGTAGTACAATTGTTCTAAAAATCTCCAGCTAACTATTTCTCTTATTGGTACTTATATTCTGAACTGACATGAGGATGCAAAAAAGTGTATATATTACAGTAATAATTACAGATAGCTTTACCCAAGCACAGCTGTAAGTACTGCAATTCCCTCTCTAGAGGTTAGGGAGAAAGATGAATTACACCAGCAAAAATGAAAATTATCTTAATATTTAAACAGGTACAGTGGTAAAATGTTGAATAAAGTTAAAATCTACAATTGTAAGCCTTAAGAACAAATCCTAAGTGTACCTACCCTAATTCCCTACTTACTTTTGGTCTAAAATAGTTAGACATAGAAGTTATTGCCTTAAGGATGCATGAAAGTATCTATTACTTCATTCACAGGGTTTTTTTTTTCTACAAATTTGTATGCTCACAATACTAAACGTGAGAGTCAATGTGAACTGGAAAGTTCACTGACACAAGTCCCCTTTCTTGGCATATTTTTGCATACTTATTTTTCTGTCCAAACTGTAATGATCTAGTCTTGCATGATAAGCCTTTTGTAACCTTTTTGTCTGCTAGATTAAAGTCTTTATGTTTTTGTTCTTGGAGTATTCTTTATAGTTTCAGAGGTTTCTAAATCAAAAAAACCCGACAAAACCCCAACCCAGATCAACAGTTTCCTACCTCAGTAAATTTGTTACCTACCTATTATCTAGTGCTACATCCAGTTTGATAGGTGTATTAATATATTATTTTCAAAGAGCAGTTTCAGTATTCTAGAATGGAAACATTCTCTCCCCCTTCATCCTTGTTATCACAGAATTAATATCCGTTTTCTGCAGATATGGTTATTTCCATTTCCACTAGTTATCCTGTCTCCATCCCTGGCCTCCACATTACAGACTTACTGAAAACTGAGTTAATGCAATCCTTTAGTTCAGAAGCAGTATTTTCATCTGCTCTAATCTCATCCTCATTGTCCATGCATAGAGACACCATTTTATCTTATATCTAAAAGACCATTTTATCAGTTTTAATTTCCCTCTTAAATTGAGATTGGGTTTTTTTTGACAATTACTGCTTAAGTCTGATAGTCCCTCACTTTTAAGATACAGCTTTCTGGAACATCTTTCTCTCTAAGCTGGTTGTTTTTTCCTAATATCCTAAGACAATAATTATTGCATTTAGCATTTCCCTTCCCATCCCCCCTTCACTACAATACAAAATGTGTTATTATTAATGCTATGCTCCCACTACAAATACATGCTGTCTATTCAGTCATAACAGTAACCAATCACTTGAATGCTTCTTGGCTGGACTATTATTTAAAACAGAAAAGTAGAAATATGCACTCCCTGAAATAATAGCAAAACAAAATAAAAAAATTATATCATTCATCTCAAAAAATTGTCATCATATTTGAATTAATACAGAGGTATGAAACATCCAGCACACAGTTACCAATTCTGGAATGCATTGCTTAGGTTCAGAAATTAAAACTATTCTGTGTAAAGATGATACTTGTATGAAATTAATGTTTTCCTGTTTTAGAAACATGATCTCTCTTAATTTTTCCATTTTGAGAAAAACAATAGTCATACTAAAGATGCTGTACGAAACCGTATCAACTGAAAAAAACCCCAAACCACTGCAGCAATCAACATTGTAATTAATCTTTTTACTTTGCTAAGTACAAAGTTTTAAAAATAATAATTATAAAAATAACTATGGAAAACTTTATTTTCCTCCCAAATGAAGCATTTAAAAAACTCTTGTTCTACACTTCTAATCTGAATTTTGAAAATAGCAGCTTGCACAGACAATAATTAAGGTACAAGAACAAATGTTTGTTTATATACCATTTTTCACTAACTGTCCTAGCTTAGATAGCATCTTCAGAGTAAATAGCTCCTCCTACACCTTTGCAGCTTCCTCTTTGTTTTTTCTTACTGAAGCAGTGCTTCTCCCCTTCTTTAAGGGGCCAGTAACTCTGAAATGTTCTGCACCTGCATGATGTTGACTACAGCCAATCGTTTTTCTGGCTCTTAAAATTGAACCAGCCTTAGCTTCTGCACAGAAGGTAATATTTCAGTTTTTAGTGATGGTCTTAATATATCTGTTGCTTTATTACATTCCAAGACAAAATCACTTAGGATGCACAAGATATTTCACTCTAAGAAGCTCCAGAGTAAGAAGCTTTGGGGAGCAAAATTTACATTTTACTGAGTTCAGATTTTACAGCAAGGACCATTAGGTTCTATATCTAATTTCAAAGCTGATCTAAAGTATTTTTTGAAGATTTTTCCAAGGAAAAATTGAGTAGCATGGCAGAGAAAAAGATTGGGTTTTTTTTCTTTTTGCTGTTAATATAACGCTGCTGACGTAAATGCAGTTCTGCAGCACTAAACCAAGAAAACATTGCCCATACATTTTAAAACAAATATCCAAGGAGATTACCTCAAGAAGCTTTGGCAAGCATATAAACACATATAATGTGAGTAAACACAGGGGGATTCTATTATTTTTTTTAAAGGTCCATCATGTTGCACAACAACCCCCCAAGGAACTTTGTTCCACTGGTCTCAAACCAAAATACAATGCTACCTCCTGCCTCTTCTCCCTTGTCACTGCACTAATACAGAAACCTTGTTTTGAGAATATGCCTTTCTGAAATATTTTTCTCCATGCCACTTTGTTAGGATTTTGTCTCCTATTTAGAGCTCTGCCATAATAAAACTTTGCAGGTTCAGGTACAAGTAGAGATGCCTTTACTAAGGAGTTAATACCATGAGAAAGAACATGTGAACAATCGAGGATTAATCTATAGTAGCAAAAAGAATCTTTGTTTCTTTTACTGTGAAATCTTCTACTAATCAATGAACACTTGAAAGCATAACTACTTAGAAAGTTAAACTTGCTCTTATTCTATTAACTATCAAGAGAAGAGGAGAATTATAGGGCATGGATATTTAAGCTGTTTCAAATTTCCACTTTGAGAGATCAGAATGTCTAAACTTTTGGCCATTAGTAAGAAAGAGACAGGTCAGTGAAATGCCTGCAACAGTGGCAGCCTCCTGCAAACCTCCTCCTGGCTTTTAAATACCCTGCACCTGCTCAGCCCACCTTTGGGTCTGACTTTCTGGTTTCACCCAGAACTAATTTAGAAGCTTTGTTAGCAAGAAAATTCCAGTGTGGTCTTTTCCTCTTTATCAGGAGAAAAATGGCATTATTCTCTGGTCTTGAATGTAAGATTCAATTTCTAAAATCTTACACATGTTAAAATAAGTCCCAAAAAGCAGTAAATTATCAAGGGGCCTCAGATTAGATAAATGCTACAAAACTTGGCAATAATGCTTATAAATGGAAATAGCATCCACGTGCAGATCTGGAATTCATTGTTCTTTTTACAATATCCTTGCATTTTCATTTAGCTTCCATTCCTCATAGAGGCTTACAATTAAAACCATAGGGTTTCTCAAAAAACATGGAAATACATTCAATTTCTATGGGTTAATCCACGAATCTGGTTAAATCCAGAATGCTGCATCTGATGCATATCAGTGCTGACTTCGTTCATTCAAAAATGCACAGCACACTCTTTCTGAACTGAAGATTGTGGCCCAAATCAATAATGGCTTTATTCAGATATTCTCTTTGGTTACAGAATATCAGTGGTTTTCTACCCTGTGCCATGTATTACCTTTTTGTTTCAGTACAGACGGGGCTGGGTAATTGTAGTTAGTGCCCTCTGCTCAGTCAGGTCCATCCCTCTGAATACTGCAACAGAGAAAATTACCGGTGAAGTTCAAGGTCCTTACAGCAGCACAGGCCAATTCTAGAAATTCTGAGAAGAGTGAGGAGTGATATTCTTCTTAGGGACTCAGATGGGAGTCAAAGGTTTGCTATAATCTGTGAAGCAATTATCAAGTTAGTACAGAGAGAATAAACCTGTAGGAAGAGGAGGTCATCTGCTTTAGTCGATCCTGCTGTAGCACAGGGGTTGGATTACATGATTTCCAGAGGTCCCTTCAAACCCATAGCATTTTGTGAAACGCCCTGAATAGGAGAGGGGATTTCCTTTCAAAGCTTATCTTTTGAATATGGTTTCCTTAAGAATTTTCTGTATTTTGAGAATTTTTTTTTCCAGTAGCACTTCTATAAAATTTTTTAAATGGCACACTGAAAATCACAGAATTGTGGGGTTGGAAGGGACCTCCAGACATCATCGAGTCCAATCCCGTATGCCTTGCCATATAGAATCATCCTCACTGTGTACTGGTACAAATATATACACCTGTATTTCTATATCCTTTTAACATTTATAATGTCTACATATTTTTATAACTTTTGCAATTATTTGGAGAGGAGTGTTCTTTTTCAGGAGATTTGCAAACTTTGGAAACAGAAGTCTCACTTCAAAAGATGTTTGATTCTTAGAACAGATACCCCCAAAGCAGCCTTATATATCTTAGCCTCTTCCTAAGAGCTTATAGACACACTTTATGCACTATTCGATGGAAAAAACAAAATTTACTTGCACATGATTTACTTGCTCATCAATCTGACAACATCCACAGATGAAGCACACAGCGGAAAACAAGCACTGCAGTGATGCAAAAATCCTTCTGGTTTAGTTCATTTAACGCACATCAGCAGTTTAAGTTAAGTGAACTGGCCTCACAGACGGTTAAGTCACATCTACCTTCTGTAAAATGAACTTGTCAACATCTGCTTGACATTGAGCTATAATCTGGATCCAAAGAAGAGAAACATGAGAAAACCCCTCAATAGAAATTTGTATCCATATTTTGAATTTTTGTTATATACTGCCTTTTCACTTATAAATGAGTGTTCCACTCCATTCTATCCCCAAATGCTAAAGTTATATTGTGTGCACAGACCTCATTAAGTTGGAGATAGGGTCGCTGCTATCAGAAGTTCTCTGTCACTTTAAGCCTGGTACTTTTTAGAAGCATTAAACCCCAAAAATTACTTAGACCACCAAAGACACCATGATCACAGAAAGGAGTGGTTTAATGACTCCCTATAGAATGAAGCTACTGTATTTTTATACTTCCTTCACTAGAGACTCTAAAAAATTCTCTACCGTTGTATCTGAATTTCTTGAAACCATTATCATCTCAAAGCTGGAGTACCATGAAGAGTGGAATCTAGTTTAGACATTTTGCCCTTGGAGTTAAATTGTGATTTATTTTGGAGGTTTTCTCACCAAAAAAAAAAAAAAAAAGCTAATGAAACTAAAGAAATTTAATGGGACAGTCCATAAATAAACATCAGTTTACTTTTAAAATCTCAAGGGTAATTCCAAGTACACAGAACCATTCCCAAGTTTTGCATTTTATTTCCTACTATGTATATTTTCAAAGAATAATCTTCTGCCAGCCACAGTCAGGTAAGAGATTGTCAGCACATACAAACTGTTAAAGCTCCACTGACAACTCAGCTGCGTATATGGGGCACCCAAGACACTTGAAATGTAAAAAACATTGAAATTCCTTGCATTTCTCCTGCAGCATGACCTTCATTTAGTTTGCAGAGACACCGAGATATTATAACACATATATATAACATATGCCGTTTTTCTCTCTTGTGTTTATAATTAAGTTAGAATTTTAAAATCTGCAAAAGCTTTTTGATTTAGATATGCCACTGTGCTTGCTTCTGAAATGGAAGCATTTCCTTTATAGATTCTTCTGGTTTTTTTCAACCCATTCCAGTACCTACTGCAGAATCTTAGCAGAATGATCATTTTCCAAGGACCTTAACTAAAGACATTTACTGCTCATGTTCAGATGACTAGCTCATTAATTGTCCTATGTCCTTCACAGAAAGTTGTTTTTATGTTCTAATCATCTTTTCCAGAAGCCAGAAACATAAACCAGGTCATTACAAGTTAATTTGTATCAACATCCGATGAATTTCTAATTTTCATTTCACACTTGATGGTCTTAGTGTCTGATTTTGGCAACAGTTCAGCTGAAATATTCTGTTACCAATATTTTTTTAAGTTTTCTCATCTTTTTGAAATCATGTCTAATCAAAAGAGCAGCAGCATGAACACATACCACTACTTCATAGGAAAATGCCTGGAAGTTGAAATTCCCTCCAGTTTAACCATTTCTGCTCTAAAACTTCCCTAGGATTTACTCTCATAGATGCAGGACAGAAACATTTCAATAAATATTTAGGCTTGAAACATGCTTTAAAATTTCTTTGCTTGCAGGTTTATGCTAAGGGGTAACACCATCGTCAAGGAAAAAAAAAAAAACGTTTACTGCTGGTACTAAGCATGAACCATACAAGGATTTTCAACTTTTTTGATAGCTACTCAGAAGAACTAATCTTGTGGTTTTGGATTTAGACCACTTGGCTACTCTAGCACCTTCTGTGTATGAAGTTGGACAATAAAACTTCCATTCCTAGTAAGGTTTTAGTGATTAACGACTGCCATACTCTTCAAACAAGCACATGTTAATCTATTTGGAAATAGCAAAATTTTATTCTGGTGGTGTACCTCCTCTAGCATTCCCATATTAAGAGGATGTCTCATTACCTCTTGCATGATTTTGGTTTACTATATAATTGCTGACTGAAAAATTTAAGTTTTTTGTGTTACACTTTGAGCTTTATTTCCTGATCTGTGCTGCCTTTTTTCTTCTCTCCTTGTCTCACTAAAGGCTGGGAAGACACAAAGCTTTTTTTCTCTTAGCTGTGTATGTTTGATACTTCCACCTTCTCTCTTAGTGCATCTTGAGAGTTCAGGAGCTACACATTCACATAAATTACACTGCCACATTTCCAATCTTGAAAACCCCCTCAGAAAGCCAAGAAAGTGTACTCTCTGGCTTTATGTTCTACTGGAAATGATCAAATTCCTGTTAAAGGTCCTTGATGAATGGATACATGAAGGGTTTGGCAAGTCATATTCAAACTCCCATGCATGTGATTTTTATTAACATTTATATGAGTAAATTTACTCCTGAGTATTCTTAGGTAGAGATCTCAGAGCTCTGTTGTACATAACAGCTCACATGCAACATTGGCACTCACATTATGTCATGCTTGTCCTTAAATTTATCGGGAGAGCTACTGCAAAAGACATACTAGCAGTTCATAGAACTATGTCTTTTAAATAGAGGAAGCCATGCTATTTGCATACATCTTTTCCTGCTGTGTATCTTACTACTTGTATGCTCTGATCACATCAGTGTTTTTCACCAGCCAAAAAGAGGGATATTAAGCGTATCTAATTATGAAAGCCTTCTTAAAAGAAGTTATTTCTTTTATTTAACTAAGATCTTGCCTCAGTGTTATAGTCCTACTGACACTCCTGTTTTGCTGAGTTCCTCAAAAATCCATACAGATCTCTAAAAATAAAACCCCAACAAAACCTTGAAATTAAAACCAGTTCCCTACATACTTATGTATCCTTGCATAAAATTATAAGCAGATCACAAAACATATGGAAATTATTACAAAATTTATGACTCACTGATAAGTAGCTAGCTAGTACTTGAAGATGACTCTGGGCCAGCAGAAGTGAAATAAAACTGGATAATCATATCCAGTCTGAAACAAAAGCTTCTTGGCCATGGCTAAAGGTGGTACTTATCACTGGAGAACATAAAACCCAGCATAGTGTCTTGAATGTTTAGTGAACTTCTGCTAAACTAAAGGAAAAGCATTGGTATTGGTATCCGAGAGCTGTACTGAAAATTCTTGGCTATTTCAGATCAACTCTACTCATCTAAATCCTTAATCTAACCCTCATTTTATAGCATTCCTGTCCAAGTCCCTCAAATAAAAAAAAGGGGGGGAGGAATGTAATTTATTTTCATTAATTATATCCTTACGCTTCTAGGCAAATCTTTAACTATTCACTGATAGCTGGTCACTTCTACTGGTTTCAGACTCACCCAAAAGTGAGAATAGTGGTTTGGATCTGAGGCTTCTTGAGGATTTTATTTTCAGAAGAATCACAGCCTTCATTTAGATTGATTCAGTTCTGTCTAGAAACCATCATGCTATCTCAGCAAGGCAAAATCATGATTTGGTACATAATGCTGCCCACATAGGCTGTTCACACAAATCTAATTAGTGCTTACAAGCATAATGTGAATCATATGTTGGTTTGTTATTCTGCTGCTGTCTGTATTTTTCCTGTTTAGGCACACACTCTGCACTTTTTTTTATCTTCCCAATTTAATTCATTTCTTATAGTCTAACAGTCCTCCTTTCTAGATTGCTGCATTCTAACCACTGTCATGTTTCTGTGGAAACAAAGGATTTTCAACCTCTACAAAATTTGGAATCTTTCCGTTATTCTGTGTAGGCCTTTTCTGCAGTTGGAACCCCTTAAAATAAGATGCACATCTCAACATTAATCTGAAAAATACTTTGGCAGGAATTGCTTCTTTGATTCATACAAACTTCTCATAATATTGCCTCAGTGGCAGATGTATAAATGAACAATATTGGCGTTAGAAGCATTTGATATAAAATTTTTTGGATCCAAGTATTGCAAATGTGTATTACAACTCTATTATTGGATTTAGATTCAAGATCAGAATCAGATCAACTGAATACTCTCTTGAAAAGGCTTCAATATGAAAATGCACAGCTGCCAAAAGAAACACCCCCGATTCTGTTTGTCATCCAATTCCACCCCCCTTCCCACCTCCATGCAATACAAAATTAGGGATCCAGACTGCAGTGATGAATCAGCTGTGTAAGTGGAAGCTTAATTGAAAAACACTAACAGCAGATTGTGTTTGGGGGTTTCTTCTCCCTACAGAGTATAATGATTTTTAAAATGCAGCTTATTGTGAAATCGTGTTTTGTTTCTGATTACTGATAGCGTATCCTATATGTAAGACTATGCTATTAGTCAAGGTCGTAACATCACCAGCCCAGGGCTCAAACATGAATCTTCTTTTAGCACATGAATTCCAACTCCCCTCATATTCCTCACCTGCCATTTTACATAAACCATCCAGTTTCATTGCCCAAGAGTTCACTGTTACTTCCACTCAAAATGTCTGAATGGAGAGAGATTTTTTGTTTTGGGTTGTTTGATTGTTTTTTTGGCCAACCAGAAGGTATAGAGAAAATAAGTAAGAGGGCTACACTGGCAAATGTGATCACTCACTTGGATTCAAATTCAACACTCATATGTGCTTGATTCTTGTTTTTGGTGTGTTTTGATCAACTGCCGTATTTGACATTTCTGTCTGATTGGGAATCTGGACTCACCAAATCATTTAAGCTTTTTCCTGGAAATTCTCATTTTTGCATTAAATAGCTATTCCTAGTTTCTCTCAGGTATTGATATTTCATTTCAAACCCAGCACAGATTTTCTGAGTATATATTTCTAATTTCAGAGGAATGCATAAAGCCATAAAAATATCTCAAACCCCACTTTGTTTTAATTTAGATATTCTTGTCCCTGAGTATTATATCTAATAGTGACGTTCAGGAAAAAAAAAACCCAACAAACCATAAAGGAGCAATGTACTTTAGAAAAGAATGAGAACCAAGTGATACAAAAATATATATTCTAAAAAAAAATAAATTTCCCTTTTAAGACACAGACACTGAGCTTTATGGTCAATAAAGCGCTCCTCTAGCTTAATGCCTTTAGAAAACCATGCTGTTAAATTAAGGAAGCATACCACAGTGAATACTTCTCTGCATGCTACTAATGAAGAGCAAGTTGTTCTGCAGTGTAAAGGTTCTGTTGTCTTCCACTTCATGTTAACTGTGTGTTGGTTTACTTAGATAAAATGTTGAGCTTTGGTCACCGTTAGATGTCCCTGTGAACAGTAAGACTGCAGCACACCAGTGGGAGTTTAGGACTCAAGATACCAGAATTTCTGTCAAGGAGATTTGAAGCAAAAAGTGCAACCACAGATTTACTTATGTGTAAATGGCTTTGGAATTATTTAGTATGCACAGAAGCCTTATTTATGCAAGATTTTTCATAATACAGCCTCTAAACTTTTGTCCTTCTGCAGCATGAGCACTCCTGTGAAAAACTTGTTCTTCAAGATTAAGTAATTTTCAATAGTCTTCTATGGTCTTTTTCTTCCAGGCTGAGGAACAAGGTGACAGATCTACTTATATGTATGAGTCTCCACTTATGCTGCTTATTCCTCAGTAGGTTTAGTACTACAAAGTAGCAGCATTAACAGGTATTGAAATGAGGAAGGCTTGAGGCTGCTTTGCAGTTTGTGGAAGGATTCTTACTACTGTGCTGCCAAAAAATAAGTTTTTTCATTAATTATAAGGTATATCCACAGCACAGCTCTTCTTTTTAAAGGCTAGAACAATACAATAAAATGGTGCTCAGGACAAGTAACAGCATAATACTGAATTTTTAAAACACCTATTGTGATACACTGTAACAGTGTCTGTAAACTGTGATTCAGTGGACAGATTTGCCATATGGTAAGCTTTTCTTGCCAGCACTAACTGAACCTCCCAAACCAGCATTTCGCTTCTCAACAACAGAAAACCCTACTTGTATGGAGCCAGGAAAACTATCCCCAATTGATGTCAGAACTGATCACTGTCTAAATTATCTATACTGATATAAAATCTTTCCTGAGGAAGCTACCCATGCAGGTATTGTCTGTCATGTGTATTAGATATGTGCAGAGGCTTTCAAGCACTAGTGAAGGATTTCAACAATACCATCTCCAAAGCTGCTGCTTTGCTTCTAGCACTTGCTGCTCCATTGCTTTTTCTCACCTAGCTGGCAAAACAGCTTCTCAGCAAGCCTTCTACAGAGAGCTCCCCAGGGCTCTGATCCTCTCATTTCCCTTGCTTTATTGTGGGCAGATACTGCAAGGTCAAAATAAAGACAGATTCAATCTGTAATCTACTGTATCACAAATACCAGGTCTATAGAAAAGTATAATATATAAAGTAAATATTAGAAGTATCTATTATATCTGTGCTTATTGTGAATAGCTCAGATATCCTGGCATGCAGCATGTGCTACATAGCAACTTTTATATCCCACTTCAACACAAAATTTCTGTAATACATGCTCTCTGCAAACATCTGGCCACAACACAAGAGAGCTAGTCATTACCCATTAAAACGGACTGAGCAGAACAAGGGCCCTCTGAGATTTTTCTTGGCATATGAGAAATTGAAATGCTTCAGAGAAAACTTGACCTTGCTGTCCCAATGAGTTATACAGAAAAATGTTTTTGTTGACTTCAAGTTTTACCTAACTCTTGATAAAATCATAAGTTTGGGTTTTTTGGTTTTGGTTTTGTTTTTTTTTTTTTTTGTTAAACATGCATCTGTCATAATTCTATAAATACATCTAGGTCAGACCTGCAGTTTTGCTTAAGCCTGAAAGTGCCCAATTGCATTTACCTTCCCTCATGACAGAGTACGCTATACCAGAACACCTTCAGGATTTTCCAAGAGATAGAGCAATATGGATCTGCTAGCTTGAGAGAGCTCACCTCCAATTCAATGCTTTCCTGACATCTCTGAAGCACAGAATTGGTTACAATTACTGGTTTCCTTCAAATTATGAGGACTATGAAACACAGAAATTCCTATTAAAAAGGGAAACCTACTGGTATCTTATATGTCTGTATATCTTACCTGTATTTGAGTTATATTAAGAATTCTATTTATTTCAAGATTAAAATACACATCACAGGGTGACTTACACATGCTGTATAAGACAGATTGGCAGGAAGAACAAAGTGTTACCTACCCTAAGGAGTACAACACTAGAAAAAAAACTTAGAACACGTGTTCAGCTTACAACAGACACTAATAGACACCTTGCAAATTCGTGTATTGTAGTTGATCAGAGAAATGTTGGATACTCAGATATTTTACCTAGGGTTTTGTACAGCTTTGCACAGTTTTTGTACAGTTTTGCACTATGAACATGAGAGTGACCATACTGGAAAGGTATTTGTTTCTCTTCAAAATAATCACTTCTGGAGGAAGGGAAAAAAATGAGAAGAAAAAAACACTAAGATGTTCTGAATATTTGTAAAAAACTATATAGATCCTGCTTTTCTGACTGTTACAAACTTTTTCAGGACTTTTTTCCATAATGTAAAGGCTACTGTATTAAGATTTAATTCGAATATGCAGTAAAACACATGGATCTTATCAAGTTTCTGAAGTCCACTAAACTGGAATGCTAAGCATCTGAAGGAGAACCAGTCCAATACATTTCTGTTTCAACCCTAGGCTGAAAGGAAAACTGGAAAGAATTAGACTGTTTAACTGAATAGTTCAGAATTTTAAAGGAACATTAGCTTGGCTGGGAAAAAAAAAAAAAGAAATTAATTACTGTGCCAGGCATAAGGGAATCCTGTATTACAGGAAATGTTTCATGCATCTGTATTCATTCCAAAGTTTCTTCTGTATAACACATCTGTCTTGTTAATGCAAGGTCAGGGTTGGAGATACCTGGTGATACTGGAAATGAAATAAATTTCAGTTTGTTCTGAAAATTAGAGGAAAGCTGTTAGAAAACCCAGTTATGTGGAAGGGGTCAGTGAAAGTAGAAATACCCTAAATATAACATACTTAGTGGAGAAATAATTCAATAAAAAAAATGGGTTTGCCACTCACGTAGGATATTTATAAGCCTGTGTCTTTACAGATATTGGTCTTTCCTTTGAAAGACCAATCAGGATACATTGATTTTCTTCTCCTGAATTCTTTCCTGTTCTTGATGTTGGTGTTCCCCTGCATAGAGACTGTTCAAGGCCATGTTCAGTTTTGTGATCTTGGAGCTCTATGACAGATGAACTCAGCTAGCCCTAGGGTAAACACTGTTCCAAAACAGTTAGGGCAAGCAGTATTTTTCAAACTGTGTCTTATAATCCTTATAGGAGTAGAGAAGATTGCAAATGGCATGTGAAAAAGTAGAAAAATTTAAATGAAGAGTGAATAAAACCTTGAAACCAGTGGTTTAACTGCCGTGGGCTTGGACAAGGTTGGGGAGTGAAGTGTTGCAGTTTCTCCGCTGTGGATGCGCCTCTGTACCACGAGGTGGTGATTTTCTGCTAGTGTTTTTCTAGGTATTTTTTCTAGGTCAGAGGACTAAGTATGTATTGAAATTATATGTATGTACATAATTATATGTATGTATTATACCTGGATTTGAGTCTTCTGTGTAGAAAGAGCGGTGTCTTAACTGTAAACACTCCACTAAGACAAGTAAACTGAGATTTGGGCTGCTGGAAATGGTGAGAGATCGTAGTGAAAAGAGAACAAGAGGTGGACCAGTAAGGCAGTACCAAAGACACTTACTGGTTTTCATGGACATAGAAAAGGGAAAAAACTCAGTCTTCTCCTCTCCCTTGACTTTCACATGCTGATTTCCTATTTGTGCTTTTTTACCCATTTCTAAGAACTCCTTTTCTTTTTAGCATTTGTAACTCACATGGGCTTTGAAGGAATAATATAAAGAGGTAATGTTTGGAAACGTTGCTGTGTAAACTCTTTGAACTGGAAACTGTTGGGTGTAGGACCACTCTAACTTGTGCACACTAGAAGTTTATTTCTTGTAGGAAAATAAGCTGCAATTCATAACTATTTCCAGTTGTATTAAACAGCACATTTCCCAAAAGGCTGTTTTATTTTACACCAAAAAAAAAAAGTCAACAAACTAAAGAGGGAAATCAATCAGGTATCCAGCTTAGAGTATTTTAGGTTTTCTGTGGCTGAGAGTAACGGGCTACCCGTTACTGGAATTGTTTTTCTTTTGAGTGATGAGGAACACACGTGAATAGAGCAAGTGAACACATCCTTATTGAAGGTTATAGTAAGATTTATAAAACTGAAACTTGTACAATATAAAGATTTGGTGTGAAGAATCTTTTTAGTGACCTGTTTTTCACTTTGAATAGCTGCGCTCGCTTATACATCCCAGCACTTAAGCCTCAGACATATTTATTTCTAGTTACTTTTGATACAGCTCTGATTATTACAGAGCTGGATAAAAAATTGCAAATAGTTGCCAAATCCCAGTGATTTCATCAGGAAGGAAGTTCAGTCACTGGATCAAGTATAAAACTATAAACACAGTTCCTTCTTGATATTAATGAAGGAAAATAAAGTTCCTAGTCAGCTTATATACAAGCTCACACTACATAGTAACTTACTCTGAACTGTACTTCATAGCTGAACATGGACATCATGACACTTTTTCAGAGTTTAAGTCAAGTCCATTGAGCACTTCTGGAAGAGCTAGATGGGGGAGTGGGGGGGTGGAAGTTAAAAAGATGGCTCACATTTTTATCAATAGCAAATCATAAAAAAATCCAACTAAAACTCTGATTTCTGGAAAGTTTTGACAGAAACTGTTCCAGCATACCAAACAAAGGGAAAAGAGTGGAAGAAAACACCAGGAGTTAAAAGTTTGAATACCAAATATCTAAACGAGTTTTTACCTATTTCTACTAAATTCATTGTGTCACTTTAGAAATAAACACTGTATCCAGTTTCCCTGACACCGCAGTCACTCAAGAACAAGATCAGATTGAAAGCAATTTAAAAAGTAAAGTTTGTCTGCAGAAATGCAAAGTTCCATTCTTATAATTCAAATGGCTTCAGACAATGCAATGTGCTTTTTACAGGCCAAGAAGGCATATAAGATTCTGTGGGTTATCTCTAGTAATCCTAAATTCTAGAGAAATGAAAAACATGCACTTGAATATTGTACTGGTTTTCTCTGCATTTATCCTTTTCAGATTTTTTTTTCAAGCAAAATCATTTATCAAGTTCTTATTATTCACAGCTCTATTTATGAAGGGAGTCTCAGGCTCTGAAATACTGGTGCTTTTCATCCTTTTATGACCCCCATTGTACCATTTCACAAGGTACTGTACAAAAAGCCAGGGAGCTCTCTGCCCACAAAACCAAGAGCTAAATGTTCCTGACCCTGAAATACATGTATAAAGTTGTCGAAGGACTGCTGCAAAAACAATGTAAAACGCTCCCAAGGAAGCTCCACATGCTGTTTCTTTTCCTCCTAGACCAATCGATGCTAGTGACACAGAGCAGTGTTTGGGGACCACCCACCTGCAAGCTGACCAGTTTCTCCACCAATTCATCAGTGAAAACTTACAATCCTGAAACTAAAGGGTACCAGAGGCTTCAACCGTCATCACACTGTAATCTGAACATGATAATTATGACTATAGAAAGCTCTTGCTATGCTAACTGGGGCAGGAAAGGCTTTCAGGCTGAGAGCTGCCTGCAAATCCCTTCACAGTGCAGAAAATCAAGAATCCTACAGCAACATTTCCACACAGTGAAGCAGTTCTCAAGAACTTGAAAGGTCCTTTGTCAAAAATCTGTCCCCACACTGACATCTATTCAAATCACCTGCATTATCATCTCTTCTTAAAATTTATTTATTATGAAGCTAGGGTTCTGGCAAGTGCCTTCAGGCTATCTTCAACCTATTTTAAAAATTATTTGTAAAGTAACACGTGTGGGAGAGATGTTCCTAAGATTTAAGTGCATAAAGAAACCCAAAAGCACCGTTTTTCATCCCAGTCCAGCCTCAAGGCAGAATGCTCAGACCACTGGGTGTAGCACACTCCCCAGAGGCCAGAGGTGTTGGTTTGAAGAGCACTAGTAGATCCTGAATGTACTGTTCTTTCTCCAACACAAATCTTCTTCAAAAGCAAAGAGTTCAAGAACTTGTCAGATAAGACAATCTTGCAGCAGGTAGAGGCTCTTTTCTTGACACAGGAAAGGAAGTGAAATATCAGAGGGGTACTGACTTTCCAACCCCTCTATCCTTGTACAGAGCTCCAACAAGCCTTCACTGGTTGGGTGACTGGCCTCTCAAGACCCTGTCCTGAGGTGCCATGCCCTCCACTGGACACTGAAAAGCAACTGGAGTTGAGCATATTATATAAAGTAGACTTTTTACTCATCCAGTTTCAGAAAGGTCATTTTTGTACACTGAAAAATTATCATGATGTAATATAGATGCATTAACTTTTGGCTGTGTCTTCAAGGGAATGGTTAGTGTACTATATATCATGGGACTATTAACTAAGATTAAAGAGGGGACTTGGCAGGTACAGCACATACACAGGATGAATTTTTATTTTCAAGCTAATGGCAACAGTGAAAATTCTCATTTGCCCAAAGATGATCATGTCAGATGACATCATGTCACATAGCATTAAATAGCAATCAAGCATTATCTGAGACTATTTTGCTACTCTTGCATAGCAGCAACCGAAATGATTGAAATGGAGTCATTGCATAAATGGGAACATACTGAAGTTATCTGAGTGTGAGCAGGTGTCCTTAAGTGCAATTAGCACTTCACAGCCCTTTTGTTCTTTAGTCTCATCTGCCTGGAATTATCAGTTTATAATGGCATACAGCTGCTGAATAGATCTCCCTGCACCTGCCATGCCTATCAACCCCAAACCAGACTCAGTTCTATGAACAGCTTCAGAATTAAGAAAACATAAATTAAAACAAGGGAATGTGTGTTGCAGATATTTCTTAGCCTTGTTCTTTTCCTCTAACATGCTACTTGACAAGTTAGTCTGAGTTTCCTAATCATATCTGCTTTTCATATTTCAAAAATAATGAGGAAGACATTTCACATCCCATTCTTTTCAAAATTCTTTTTAACCTATTTTGAAACTGAGCAATCAAAGCATCATGTAGCAGATGTAGTTGAATATTCAAGTGTCTTGAACAGAGGGGAAGGAAGAAAAAATATCTAGATTTACGGTCAAAATATAGTTTTCCATCTATACTCAATTTTTTTTCCCATTTCCACCTTTATGTAAAAAGAAATAGGCTTCAAAATTCACAGCATTAAAGAAGAGATGCTCAAGGAATGGGCTGTTTTTTTTAAATTCAATTCTGATAAGCCTATTAAGTATTGTCAAGCTGAGTCAAACCTCAATTCCAACACACCTTTAAAGATACAGGTAATGTGCTTCCATTGAAATGTCTAGGTTAAGATCCCTTTAAAACCAACCACCCAACATGAGTTAGCACTGAAGCTTTTATTCACTCACTGCCATCCCTTCTCCACAGAAAAAGCCATAAAACAGACCAAATAATTAATTGGTATATTGGCTTTAGTCAAAAACCCAAAGTGTGTATAAATTCTGCTACAAGAGGAGATGTCTCAGATAAGGGAGGCACTTTTGCTCTATCACAGGGCAAGTTAGCAGTGAGATTGAAGATAGAAATACAGGACCACATCTTCCAGTAAAACAGGTTTACAATATTACAAAAAGTACTTACTGGACTTAGCAAAAATAAATGTAAAATATAATTACCAGGAACACTTGACAAATGTATTCCTCAGATTTATGTCAATATTGCAAGCGTTGAAAACAGAAATATTATTTTCTTTCAAATTCCTTGTTTCAAAATATTTTGATCTTGAATTTACTTTTATATAAGTTTAACACACTTCAGTAAAGACTA
>VXBZ01006770.1:385783-481747 GCA_013399135.1 Heliornis fulica
TTTATAAATGTGTTGGTTGTTATTAGAGAATACTGGAGCTATTAAAAATATGTATGAATGCTTTAATAAATCATAGCAGTTACACAGCACTTTACATCTTTAGTGCTTTGCAGAAGTGTGGTATGCAAATAACTTTCATTATTAGACCTTCACTGTTTACCTCGTTTTCCTCCCGCTGCTTGTGGCACATTCACAATCTGCTGTCCCCTCAGACTGACCCACCTTTTCCCAGCTGTCCCTCACATGAAGGCACTCTCTCATTGAGCCCTCAGTCCTTTCTTTGTGCTTTTTGCCTCGGCCTACAAATTCAGCACAACTGCAGGAATGGCATCTCCCACAAAAATTCGCAGGATGATAAAAAGATACAGCTTACTGGATATTCTCTGACTTTATATATACATATATATAAATTACAGATTTATTAAATCATATAATTTTCAGAGCATAGAAGTAAACTAGAAAAGTCTGTTTCAAGCAAGGATAGAATCTTTTGGTCAGATATTGTATTCTTATACCTCAAAACAACAGGCCCACAAAAAAAAAAAATAAAAGAGCCACATCCATTTCCCAAACTTTAAAATCCACAGGTTCTAGTCAAATAGAAGTATGGATTGCAGACTGTTTATCTTATTTAATCAGGTTTTTTTTGAGACAGTTAATCCAGATGTAAGCCCTTTCGTTAGCCGAGATGCACATTTCTTTGAAAAAAAAATAGGAAACTTCGAATCCNCCACATCTTCTAGTACACATTACAGAGACAAAACAGGTTTACAATATTACAAAAAGTACTTACTGGACTTAGTAAAAATAAATGTAAAATATAATTACCAGGAACACCCGACAAATGTATTCCTCAGATTTATGTCAATATTGCAAGCGTTGAAAACAGAAATATTATTTTCTTTCAAATTCCTTGTTTCAAAATATTTTGATCTTGAATTTACTTTTATATAAGTTTAACACACTTCAGTAAAGACTATACTGAAGACTTGGCTGTTTGTGCTGTGACAAAGTTTTAGAGTGAGTTTGCGATGAAGCTGTTGGGGAGTTTGGAGCCAGCTCTCCAGCTGCCGCAGGAGCATGCAGTGCCACACTAAACCTGCCCATCTGGAGAGATGGAAAGCAGACTTCAGGTCTGCTGGATTCCATCGAGAAAACTGGGTAAAGCAAATCCAGTTGGTCTGGGTAGACTTAATATTTTATTCTGCTTGAAGAACCGGTCTTATCTGATGTTAGATTTCCTTGGGAGAAGATACCCTACCTGTAGATCTAGTTTTTGAACCTGGAGTTCCACACAACACAGCAACTGAAATCCATCTCATAGAGGAGAAGGCAAATCACATACTACTTTCAAATAGCTATAAAGCAGTGCCTGTTAGGCCATAAAATAACCTTGTTCCTGGGCTTGAATTCCTTAGGGCCCCATTTAAAAGAAATTAGGAGCTTTATTTATGCAGAAAACACTAAAGTGCATAGTAAAATGTGTCAAAAGTTATATAAATTTAAAAGCGGGTGGTTGACTAAAGCAGTTTGCCAACAATGCGTTTATAAATGTGTTGGTTGTTATTAGAGAATACTGGAGCTATTAAAAATATGTATGAATGCTTTAATAAATCATAGCAGTTACACAGCACTTTACATCTTTAGTGCTTTGCAGAAGTGTGGTATGCAAATAACTTTCATTATTAGACCTTCACTGTTTACCTCGTTTTCCTCCCACTGCTTGTGGCACATTCACAATCTGCTGTCCCCTCAGACTGACCCACCTTTTCCCAGCTGTCCCTCACATGAAGGCACTCTCTCATTGAGCCCTCAGTCCTTTCTTTGTGCTTTTTGCCTCGGCCTACAAATTCAGCACAACTGCAGGAATGGCATCTCCCACAAAAATTCGCAGGATGATAAAAAGATACAGCTTACTGGATATTCTCTGACTTTATATATACATATATATAAATTACAGATTTATTAAATCATATAANATCCATTTCCCAAACTTTAAAATCCACAGGTTCTAGTCAAATAGAAGTATGGATTGCAGACTGTTTATCTTATTTAATCATTTTTTTTTGAGACAGTTAATCCAGATGTAAGCCCTTTCGTTAGCCGAGATGCACATTTCTTTGAAAAAAAAATAGGAAACTTCGAATCCTCAAAAATTATGATCTAGTTTCAGGTTGGAAGCAATGTTTGTAAACACATGCTGCTCAGATACTTTTCTTTCCAAATAGCTTTTTGAGAGTAATCAGAATTGTAGCTCCATACACACCATCATGTTCTGGAAAAGGTAAGCCTTGCCTTTCCTGTGTTCTTAACCTCTTCAACACAATGAATGTGATAAGTTTTTGGATTTTTGAAAACCATCAAGGATCAGAGAACCCTGGATTTAGACTACCCAAGAAATTTGGGTTAGACTACATATAGGATTCCTCTGTATCAGCAAAGCAAAGACAGTATAAACCTGGAGGAAAGCTCACTGAAGTTCTAAACCAGGCTCAAGACAGAATAGGGTCAGTGCATAGACCTCTGACAAAATGAATTTGGGTATCAAAGTAGGAAGTCTCCTAAGGGATCAGCATGAACATACCCAAACAAATAAGTGGCTCCCTTCAGTACTCTTCAGGTTTCCCCAATGCAAGTTATGTTCTTGGAAACTAAAGCAATATGAGTCCAAACAAAATAATTTATGGACAACTGTAGCATATATTTCCTAGCATATATTTCTTTGCATATATTACCTAGGCTGTAGAAAATGAAATAGAAAATCTGTTTGGTATATGGAATAACCAGCATGAGATGAAACACTGACAGCAGGGTTTCATAGTCACTGAAAAAGACATCTATATTCTTTAAGTTTCAAAACAGGCAAAGTAGTTTCACTGTGCCTACTAGATTTGTAACTGTGATCATGGAATTAGATACTAATTTGTCTATCAGCTCCACTGGTATCAAAGGATTATAATATCTCATTACACACCAAAACTGCTTTGTATACAATCTTCATCACAGACCTATCCATATCTGACACCTAAGAAACCCCTCCACATACTGAAACATAAAGTTAGATATTGCACTACCATATTGCACTTGTTAAAAAAATGAAACATAAACCAAACTCAGCTAGAAGCTAGCATATGACACCAATTTCATCACAATTGGGAAATCATACCAAGGACAAGAAAAAAATAAAAAGAGGATCCCATGTCACATGTTGGCAATTTTTAGTTGGCCACCCATAAACCCAGACCACACTGTCATAAGAAGATTTATCTACATCAATCACTTTTGCACCTCTGGAGAGTGGACAGTAGGACTCAGCTATACAAAACACCCAGCAGAACCTTTCCTGAGAGCTCCCTAAAGGAAACTGTACACACCGTAGTTCTCTGGCCATTTTGTTACACACATTTGATCAGTTTGCCTTTAATGAGCGAAATAGTATAGAACTTTCTTGCATTTGCTATTAGAATTGCTTTTGAATAAATAAAAATATCCTCATGGCATAGTTACAACAGCATCTGGGGTTTTTTCTTCTCTTCAAATGGTGGTAAAGTTGTTCTCTTAAGCCATTAAGGCCTGATGGGTAATATCCCTTGCTTTCTCCATCTGTGACCACAGACCAGACACTTGCATTACTCCACTGATTTGGCAGTTCAGATATAATGAAAACAAACCAATTTCCCACAGTAGTAAAGGCTAATACCATCAAAACCATCAACCTTTTATCTTATGCAAAATACACTGAAAATGCCCAGGTTCATAATTGTCAGATAACTTTTTCTTGACTTATTTCTATCTTAATCTACCCATTAAAATTTAAGTGGACTTGGTCTGCCTGTCTGCTGCTACAGTCTTCCAGTAGAATTATGGTTTCGCTTAATTTTGAAGCGCTCCACTGATTTCATATGCTAAGAAGGGTTAATTCATCCTAGAGAGATGAAGACTGCCAGAGCAATGATGAAGGAGACTGGAAAAGGTTACATGCAATCGACAGTGAAGTGGGGGAAAGAAAAGACAACTAAAAAAATAAGAGCTGAGAGCAAACCAGACAAGGACTAGAGGCCTAGAAAAGAAACACAGCACTGCTTACATCACTAGAGAACCTGTGAGAAAGTAACTATATGCTTATAAAAAGCATTTTTTTTCCCACTGAAAGCTCAGTTTCTGAACAGGGAAGGACCCAGCCAATGTTTTTGTGATACAGTCTGTGTAGTGTTTCTCTTTTAGGTGCCAGCTGCCTGAGGCTTAATATTTTAATAATTCCATGACTCTCAAATACAATACATTAGCTGCAGACACTTCAAGAGAGTTAAGAAATAAGAATCAGACCATAAAAGTAAAGAACCTGTTCTAAGGTGATGGGATATTCTTTGCTGAGTAGCAGAATATGCTTTTACTGCTCACAGAAGATGGCAGATATGTTAGCCTCATACCTGGGTCTCCTTGGGACACTAGACTATCTACTGATCTTTGGAGTTTGCCTAGGTACATAATGTACGATTAGGTACTCATTATGTATTCAGCTGACAAGCTGAATAAAAACATATACAATTAATTGAGAAATACAACGGGAACATGCAAGTTGGAGTTGATATGGCTCAGCCTAGTTTTCTGATTTCAGAATGAATACCATAAGCTAAATAAATCATTTACATCTGTTCTATATGCCAGCAGAGAATCCCTGTTAAGTTGAAGTCTCCTTGTCAATTCCTTCCTTGTGTTGAAAAGCAGGTTCAGTAAAAAGGTTATCATGCCCTTGAGCTTCCATGCACCTGGGCAGTAGACCACAGTAGGAATTTTGCTATGTGTTCCAAAACTCAGTGATATATGCATCAGCTTGAGCTATGAAGAAAGTATACACAGAATTTAATTAAAAAGTCCTTTCCATAATGCTGGATTTTTTATTCTGGTTGCAGTTTGAATATGCTTATCTTGTCAATACCTTGATAAGTAGTAACCTACAAACTGTTCTTCATTTGTACAGTAGCATTCTCAAACTCAGGCACACACATGACATGTATGTTTTATCTGACACAGTGTGTAGTGACTGGACTGATGTTTGCCTCAAACCAGAGCTTTTCCTTGAACCTCCTGACTCCTGTTCCTTTTAGTTTTACCTTACTAGACGGTCTGGTACTGCATCTCAGCTGGCATCAGCAACAACATGCTGTGGGACAGTAACAGGTGACCTCTCAGGCCGCCTGCCCCTAGAGCTCAGTTTCACACCTTTCCTTCAGGTGTTATTTGGCAGTGCAGCAGAACAGAAGGAAGAACAGATGTGAACCAAACTGTTCAAATTTGGGCTCAGAGAGGTATTGACAGGTCGTACAAGATGAGGAGTAGGGTTAGTGTCTCATTGGAGACCTTTAACAGGACTATGTGAGCTCTTATGTAGGCTTTCCCCCACGAAGCCACCAACCAGAGTTCTTTGAACCAAACTATTTAATTTTGCACTAAGAAAGGAAGAAGCTCAAACGATAAGTAATACTTCATGATGTGAGCAATGGCTTTTTAGAAATCAGCACTTGATGTTTTTCTTAGCCTGGACTCCTCATTATACATGCTAGAAGTGCACAGGGATGAACCCAAATACCAGTTTCAGTGACTCTGAATTCAGTCCATAAGTGAAGATGCTGCAGGTGACCCTCTTCAGTCACCTGGGCCCCCCCATTGCAGGCTGCCTTACTGGGGAGCCAGTAGAGACAGAGAGCCCTGGATGGGTCCCTATCGTTCTGTTGAACAGTCTACCCAGAGAGGTGGTTGAGTCCCCATCTCTTGAGGTGTTTAACAGATGGGTAGATGCAGTGCTTGAGGACATGGTCTAAGGGTAGACTTGGTGGTGGCAGGTTAATGGTTGGACTGGATGATCTTAGGGGTCATTTCCAGCCTTAAAAATTCTATGATTCTGTGATTATTTGCATGTTATTTATGTTTTGGACCATAAAAGGACTGCAAAATATTGCAATCTACAACAATGTAGGGAAGTAACACTGGCTGATGTTCAGATGGGAATTTAATTGAACATGAAAACATTGGTAAAAATCACACAGCCGTGTCATCAGTATCACTTTGCTTAAAGAAGTCAGACATTGAAGTTCTCTGACAGCAGATTCCATGTAGCCATCAGAAACCTAAGTAGTTGTCCTTATTCAGCCCAAGGGCACATTTAAGAGACCTGTCAGCTTGATCCACAGATGCTCTTAGAAAAAAAGGGGATGAGAAAATGAAATAGTGTCAGTGGACTGTACTATGAAATTATGAGTTTATCTACTGCTCTTTCAACTATTTTCTTTGCTGTAACAAATCCAAATATGATGAAAACTGTCTTAAAAAGCATATCCAGTGAAACAGTGCGAGCAGACCAGCTTGCACGATTGCACTGAGGCAGCAGAGGAAGCTGCCTTCTGTAGGAGACCAGAGGTGCATAACTGTACAGGCTTCACCTGCTTACAGCACAAGCCAACAGCACCCGGCCAGTGCAGGGCCTGTGACAGAAACCCCGCGTCGCTCTCCTCACACGCGCTACACCAGCGTGCATGTACTCGGCCGCAGCAGCTCAGCAGATGGACGGTAGCTGGCTAAGCCCAGCAGTTTGGTTGTGCCTGTTTGTGTCTGCACAAAGCAGATATTCATTCCTACATTTGAGGTTGGATTACAGCTACAGAAAATTTGAAATGAATTGTTAATCCCTCTACTGCCAACAAGAGTTACGAAAGCAGACATGCAGACTACTGCTCTACTAGCTGCTGTTACATTGTCCAAACAACTGTAAGGTAAAACAGAAATGATGTTGAAGAAAAAGCCATGAAGCCACCTGAGATTTAACTCTGCATAGGAAAGAATGACAGTCCTAATTTTGTTATATTTAAGTTTTTATGGGTTTAGACTTCAAATCAAACATCCTTATTCATATTTACAAGATGTATTATCACCTTTTTTTCAGTTTTAACTTCTTTTTATTGCTACATTTCAATAAGTGACTATTTTCTGTTATAAAAGAGACATCATGGAAAAACAGAGAAAACATAGGTAAAAAGAATAATTTCTAATCCTTGTGAAGTATATCTAGTGAAAACTTAAATTTGTATTGTAAAATTTTTCAAGTACTTTAATGAGTTTAGATGGCTCATGATGCAAAGGTGAATAATCAATACTTGGCTTCTCAAGTGAAACAAGGCACTGACATTGAGGGAATTTTCTTAATAGAAAGGAAATTACTTTTTTTTTTATATCCTTGTTGGAGCTATAAGGTTACTGAAGAGAGAACACATTTGTTTTATCCTTTATTCCCTATTGATCTCATTTTTTTTTATACTTTGGCTTTAAGTATCTAAAGGGGAAGGAGTTTTTTACATACATCTTTTCATGCAAATTAGCTGTTCTGTGAAAAGAAATTACAATGGCAGAAGTAAACATGTTGATTTATAAAAGTTTACCAGGTATCTACTCAGTAAGTAGCAATGGGAATTTTAAAGGAAAGGCTTTTTTGGTCATTTCCATAGAAGTTTTCTATAAAATTCACTGTATTACACACATTCTAAATGCATATTTCATGTAAAATTGTGTATATACATATATATATATCTTCTCTTTCATATTTTTTCTGACCAGAATTTGATTACCCCTTTCTTTCTAGATTGGTTGGGTTTTTTTGAAGAAAAAAACTTCAACATAGTATGGTTACATTAATTACTGGCTATTTTCTTTTTGATACAGAAAATTGCTGGCACTTACTTGTAGAAATATGAGAAAACGAAAGCTTCATTAGGAAAAAAACATAGGAAATGCACTTTCAGCCACCCATCTGGAAAAGTTTTCAATGCAGTTATTATAAATAGAGTTCAGAGTATGGTTCATTTCTTTTGAAGTTCATTTCTCATGTGAAATAGGAAATCTTAGGAGACAGTGAATTGAGAGATCTGTGAGTGTAGCTTTTTAATGTTGTCTCATGCTCCTGAATTTTGGTCCAACATCAGTTGCAATGTTCTGATTTTTCATGCAGTAGTCTATTCAGATAAGTGACAGGAGTTGCCAAATGCTTGTCATTCTTACAGCAGAGGTTTTAACTTGTGACACTGACAAAGTGACAAGATAAGCTGGGTAATAGCAGTTTGAGAAGTGTTTGCAGGTACATTACTGCCTTATTCACCAGCCTTTTGTGAGAAGAGTCCTATCTGTTCTCAGAACCATGAGTTAGAGTTTATTCTCCTTCATGCTGTCAAATAAATTCTTAACCTTTTCTCTTTCTTTTTTTTTAACCCTCTGTGAAGAATTTTTTAATTTATTTTAAAGCAGTAAGTACAGAGGAACAGGGAGAAATATTTCCTAAACTCTAGCTGACATTAGTTCAAATTGCTACTAGTGACCGAGGTTTGGGCTTCTAAATCCATCCAAATTTAAGCTGAATTGGTGCTAAGAATCATTATCTGCAGGATATGAAGGGGTCTGACAAGCTTCTGCAGCTGTGCTGACCTCAGTGAACCCTTTTCATTATTGAAGCCCTAAAACATGCAGTGTCCCAGAGTATTTCATATAAATGTATAAAAAGAGAACAAGCAACCACTGTTAATTGTAACAAGCTACTCTAAAGCAAAGTCATCTAGTACTTGCATATTCAGTTAATAGTTCAGGCATGGTCTCTAAAGCCATCATTTCATTAAATTATTAGCCAACAAAACACACACAGAAATATGTACTCACATATATAATTAAAAAGTTAAGGTAGAGTTAACTAGCTTTCAACAGTCCTAAAATACTGAAAAATGGACACAAAAACTTGAAAGCTATGTGAAAGATATTCTGTGACAGTATTGCACTCCTGAAGTCACATGCATAGAGGGCAAAGTTAGGCTTTTTGGTTTGGTTTGGGGCTTTTTTTGTTGCATATAAGAGGCAGGACTGATAGTTGGTGGTTACTGCTCAAAGACATAACAGAGGAGGAGCTTTAAAAATAAATCAATTCTTGAGGTAAATTGTACAAAGTGTTAGCACAAACCATAAGAACACTTGTGCTTGATGGAGTCCTGTTAAGGTTAGGGGGATCGATATTTCCAGGAGGTCCTGCAAGTCTGACATCATATCTGCTGATTTTAGGAGGTAACAAAATAGCAAATGGCCTTGCCCATTAAGTTCTATGGAAGTGGCATCTCTAAGGGCTGGGCATCCCAGGGTATTTCTCCTAGGGCTTTCATAGTTTCTTCTATCAAATGAAGCCAAGCTTTTTAACAGATTCTTTTTGTCTACCTTTCACTTAATTGAAAATAAAAGGTATTTTTCCTTTTTGACAGGTAACAGGAATTTAAATTCTGATTTATTTAAATATTTTACTCTTTAAGTCAAGGTATTTTGCCCAAAGTGTATATTTCTTCACCCTTCTTACTCCAAGAATGAAAATACTGCAGAGTTTTATGTTGCTCTGAACAGTATGGCAAAATAAGTTTAGATAAAATCTTTTCTTTCATTAAAGCCACTGAAAAGACTTAGGAATTGACAAGGGAATTATTTCATGATCTCTGCCTGTTTTGCCAGTTACAGCAACGAATAATAGCTTCCCTGAAAATCCATTTCTGGAACAATGAATGAAGTTCTCCATAACATGTACATAACAGAACTTTTCTACATAAACTTTACTAGAAAGCGAAGAACTGCACAGTTTTTTGACCTACAATAATTTTCAATGAAAAATTATGCTAAATGGGGAAAATTTAAATGCTCTCAAGCCTTTAGAGTATTGTTTTTAAGTCACCAACAGTCACAAGCATTTGAAAGGAATACCTCAGTGCATTGTATTTAATAACCAGGGAAGGAAACAAAACCACTACAAAGCAGTCACACTGAATGAACACTAGGGTAAGGCAGGTAAAGGCTGCTCTACTTGTGGACTTTAGTAATTAGTTTGTTTAGGATTTAAATAATGTAGAGGGAGAAAAAAAAACCTGTCCTCTAAACTTTTGTGCTTAGCATTATGCCAGTCTTACTATCACTGTGCCTAAAGCAGAAGCACCCTGATTTGCTGTCAGTTTTGCTGGTTTATGTAGTATTTTATACTGTAACCTAAGAGTGTCGGGAAACACTTTCATTGCCTTCAGAAAGAGGCTTTTATTGCTGTAACCCAAGTTTACCAACCATGCTGGAGAAAGACAAGCCTCAGGCAGAGAAGGGGAAATGGGGAACCCGGTAATATCTGGTGCCTTCTTACACAGGTTACAAAAGTTAAATTGCACATCTCTTTGGAAAACCAGTTTTATTTGCTTCAATATCAAAGACAAGGCAAGCCATATAGAAAAACAGAAAGGTCATGGATATTGATAAAACAAATATTTAGAACCGTCTGTCTCTTTGTTCAGTGCTTACCAAAAATTTACCCAAGCCCTTGGACAGACAAAGACAAGGCTTAAGACAAGGCAAAAGACTACAAAGATCATTTGGACAAAGTACCCCTGACAAATTTATTCCAGCATTAATATTTACTACACATGGCTAAAACCTTTAGAAGATGCAAATTACCTGGTAACTTAAGACATTATATATCTGTGTGACTTTGCTAAGAACCAAATCTGATTCAGGGTTTCCTGGAGGTAGTGGGATCATTTCCTTTGAGTCCAGAAGAGTTTAAATTAGGTTCTTGATTCAAGGTTGGGGTTTCTATTCAATTATTTTAGACTAACTTCAGTATTTCAGATTTCCCCCTGATGCTTCTGATTCAAATGCACTGTAGGATAAACAATCCCCTCCAGATCTAATGCTTAAAAAATCCCCAGACTTACTTTCCAGTTATGCCTCCACTTCCAAAACCAGTGAAGGAGTGGTGTTAACTCAGTCTGCCTGATCCCAGGTTTCGTACTGAAGAGACAACATAAATAGCACCTAGTGCTTTCTATTTTTTCCTAGCATAATTTCTTGCCTTTGACTGAGGCAAGCCAGTCTTTATAGGGAAAGCAGATGACGGGAAGAAATTTCTTCCTATTTCTTCTATCCTCGATTTTGAGAGCCTACTATTTTCTAGCAGCCTCCATCCCTGCTCATGGGCCTCTCATACAAGAGAGCACATTCCAACCTCAGGCTCTCCAACAGGCCCCAAGAGCAGGGTTCTCATTCCTTTCTTGCAACACATAAAAGCCTTTTCATTTTTCTGATCATTCTTTCTAGTAGTATTTGCATAACCATTACATTTTTCTTTCACTCTGACCTGGTACCAAGAAGCCTCCTTCTGTTTCCAGACAGTTCAAAAGCTAAATCCATTATTCTCATCAGCTTCTGCAAATTAACCTATTCAAGTCTAATTGGTAGATTCTTTTATTAAGCTTTCATCTACGGGGAGATTTCACCTTTGGGATTTAACTTGAGCTGAATGAGCCAAGTATGTTTCCTCATTAATTTGTTTCTACTTCTGGTTTTAAAACCACAGATATTATGCCTTCCTAGGGACATCCCTCCCTTAAGACACAGATCACTAAATGCCACGTTTTCATCACATCCTGCCACTAACGCTTATTCAGGACACCTATTACTGTGAAACTGAAATTAATAGCTGATTCTGGACTGGGACCTTCAGTAGTAAAATGCTTGAAGTGAAGCCTGAAGAATTAGAAGCTGTACGCAAATTTATGAAAGAGAGGACTCCAAAAACCGTCTCAAAAGCTTTAAACTACACTGTCATATTTAATGTTGCTATAAGATATGAATGACAGTATTAAGGATTTGGGAAATTATTTTTTTTTTCCATTTCCAGTCACCTGGGACTCCAGAACTATTTGAAACTAGATCTCATTTAGTTATTCCCTAAACTGCTACCTGGAATGAAAAAAAATCTTTGCTACATTAGCAGAAATCTAGTTATAATCTCTCCTATGTCATAGAAAGTTACAAGCAAAAGCTCTGAAAGAAGAAAATCTTATGTGGTTTCCATTCATAGTAAATAAACTTCCATGAAAACAAAATCACATTAAATTCTTCAAGATACTATCATGATTTTAAATACACAGTTGTGAAATAACAGCAGTAATTTTTCTCATTTTAATGCCACAGATAATACACAAAAGTTTACGTGTGATGTAGGCACAGGAGTATGAGGACTTCATAGTACTTAGAGCTCTTAGTACACCCCAAACCCATTCCATGGCAGTGTTTCCATTTTTTTGTGCTTCCACCTATTTTCACAGGCCAAAATGTACTGCCTATTAAAAGGAATTGTAATTGCCTAAGAGTTTTGGGGGTTTTATTTACAAGTTATTTCAATTACAAGTTAGATATCTTTAATTTTTCCTTTCCAGTTCCAGTTCACAAACTGCATTGCCACTTGATATTCCTGCAGTAACCCGTGAAGACTTACAAAGGGCAAAACAGGAGCTAAAAGAGATTAGCTTTAACCCTGTTGAAATCAATGCCTCATTCAGTGGAACTGCGCTAAGACACAACCAGCTCAGAGAAAAGGGCTCCCAAATCAGACATAGCCTGGGGAACTCTTGACCACAGAAAAAGGATTACAGGAATAGTGAATCAGAGGACCTCTTCAAATGAAAAGCCTGAAACTATTTTCAAATTAAGCAACAATTCATTGAAGTATTACAACATTTATATGTTTCAGTTATGTTGCTGTACAAGAATATCTGCAGATTCTCTTTGTCCTTCCTGTGTTCCTTGCTCTTATCCATACATTTGATCTTGCATTGCACAATGTAAGGCATGACAACGATCAAAGGCATCAGAATGCTTCAAGGACAGACTTTATAAATATGGGGAAAATATCTTTTAAAGAAAATGTTATTCACAGCTTTACATTCTCTAGATCTTTCCAGCCAAGAATGTAGATTCACTACTCTCTGGCTATTGTGATCTGGTCACCCAAATACCCAGTCTAAAAAATGAATGGCACTTTGTTAATGATTTGTGAGCCCACAACTTGAACCACTTTATCTTCTTTTGATTTGTTGTTAAGAAACACATTCGATTGCTGATACATAAGAAGGCAGAGTAATAAGTTTTCATCTACTTTATCAGAAAAAACCCCAACCCCAGAGACCTACAGTATATTGCCAATACTCTATGGGGATCAACTACTGCATTGAGTTCAGATGTTTTACACAGCATTTTTACCACCAGAACAATTGAAAACATGTTAGCTCTGCACTTATATAAACCAGAGGCAGTCACGTTCAGCATAGGTATGTATTTGACTTTCTTTAGACTAATTTTTTTCTTTGGCAGTGTCTTTTCCATGCATTCCAACCATGTGATAGTGCAGTGGCATTTTGCCTGCTCACCATGCAATATGCTAATCCTCTAGAATATAATTAAAATGACAAAAACTAAAATACTTGGTTACATCCTAGAAGGCAGAAGTCCTTTCTTTGTATCGTATTGTATATAATTGTATGGCTGTCCATTTGTTCTTGCTTTAGGAAATTATGGGAAAAAATAGGGCAAACAAGTAGAATGACACCAAGTTAAATGCAGTCATTAAAATGATCCAAGTTGAAAGATAATAAAACACTGACAAATTTTTAGTCTTTTCCAAGGAGAAAAGGATTCTGCCTTGAAACGAACAATCCAAAAATAAACATCAAACCCTTGCCTGAAACAACAAAAAAACCACAGCTGATGCTTAAAGAACACAGTACACCACTAGGAATTCTATCCTGCAACATAACAGCGTATTTCTCTTGCTAGTACACAGGACTAGATAGAAAAGCCTGAAATACAACAACTCCTCATAACGAGCAGTGAAGGTCAGAGTAGTTCCTATTCCCTCTCTGCCATTATCCTACTGAACACACCCATTTTAAAGATATTAACTGCATTGATATATTACATCATTGACTGAAAAACTCTCTGCTATTCAGAAAAGCTGAAGCTTTGACTATCTTCTAGAAACAAAAATTGAATTCTCTAAGTGGCCTAAGGCGCAGTTCATTGCCTCTACCCGTCCAATACAACAGGGTACTTCAGGAGAAATGGATTGGATGCATTAGCTTCATCATATCCTAAAGCACAAAACACAATACCAGAGAAATAAGACTTTTTTTTTCCTAAGAAAGTTTCAGAATAAGGCCAAGACCTTCAGAAAATAGAATTTCAAGGCCCTACTGAAAATATATCTGCTGTCCAAAAGGCAATCCATTAATGAAGAAATGCCTACAGGTTTTTTATTGATACCAGATTTGCTTTAACAGTTCATCTGCCTGAAAGGCTATTAGAATAGCAGTAATCACAAAAGCAGCTCCTCTTAAGTATAAACTATTGGAATAATAGTACAAATTCAGTTGAAAAATGTTAGCACTGAACTTGTATTGTCTGCATCGAGAGGAGACTTAATTATACCTTTAAGTATCTGAAGAAAATCACCACTTTAACTGGGGTACAGTTTCAGATTAACATTGGTAATTTTCTTCTTTTTTTTATTGTAAGCCCATCATTTTGTAGCTAAGTAGACAAATCAGTGTTCACTGCCATCAACAAAGTATTATGTTACTGTAATTCATCTGATATGAAAATAGTAGGGAAATACTCTGATTTCATGTGAAATTACACCGTTTTTCTTGAGATCCTGTTTACTCCCTGTTCCTATGAAGTACCCATCACACGTTCCTGACAGCAGGCAGCACTATTTCATAATCTAGTTACTTACATGCTTTCAAGTGTCAAAAGATGTAGTTATAAATACAATTACACAATTCTATCAAATCTTAAACTGTTCCGCAAAGCAGAAAATCAGGACTATGGGACCTCCCCATATTTAAAATATGTAACTGAGAAGATGAGACTACTAATAAGCATTTATGTAGTCCAGTGACGGGCAAAGAATGCCCAAGTTGGTAGCTAGTTCTGTGAGAAGGGAAATCAAATTAAAGTCTGCAGCTGTATGCACAAGTATTAAAATCAATGAACAGTTCAGCTCAGTTGATGCAGTTATCCTGACACCAACTTCAGTACTCCTCTAATCAAAGAGCTCAAAGACCATTTAGCCAGCTGAATTCGGTAAGGGTTACTTCTTGTGTAGCTAGCACATACTAGCAGAATAGATGAAACAACCTTTGTATTCTGGATCTTCATCACTGAGGTGTTGAGGACAACACAGTGGGCTCTGTGTGTTGCATTTCTGTACATGTCAGTGTAGTCTAAATGGCAATAGTTCAATTTTAAATTGCTACCAAAGGCAGCGACAGTATAAAATGCTTTTATGACTTGATAGTAGTAGAGATGCCAAGTGCCCATTTAACTCAAAAAAATTCCCTTGATGCCTGTCTCATGATTGAAACCATGTCCTTAATTGACCTGGCCAATTGAAGGAACTGAAATACTTCCTGACAGAAGATTTACTAAGTTACAGACTCGGGCACAGAACTTGAGTGGATGTCTCAATTCTTCCCCTCAGTGAGTAAACTGGAAGAAAAGCAAACACACACTTTCAGAAGTAGCTAGCAATTTCAGGAATCTCAGTTGGAATTGTCAGGTTACTATATCTCGAGGAACCTTAACTACTTCACAAAATCCAGCAAATACTAACTTAAACATAAGTTAGAATTAGTATCCAAAACCAGTCTTAAGAGCAAGCTTTTCAGCACTAAGTGGTAGTATGACTCTCTATAATGAAAGATGCCAGCTGAATTCAGGGTAACTAGACACAGCTGAAAGCTAAGTAAAGCCTTGCTAGGTAAAATAAAGCCACAGTTCATAGGACAGGAACTGATTATGGTTCACTAGCCATATTGAAAAATAATTGATTCCACACAACTCTATTTCTAAAAATAAAACAGTTTGAGAAGAAAGATACCTTTCAGAAGGAGAAGTAGACTGTGCTCCAACCCAACAGACTGAACAGGTTACAAACTGAATAATAATTAGAGAACAGAGAGCTTGAAATACTTCTTTACCTAAAACAAATCAGAAAAAAAGATGTCAAGCTCTCTCAGTTCTCTAATTGTTTTAGGTAAAAAAAAATATTAAAAGCAGTGTTTGGTTTTCAACATCATCAGGAGTGTTGCCACTTATTTTTCCACAGCAGCTAAGTAGTTCAAGGGCTCTTTTTGAGATGAAGACCTGCACAGAGCCCAGCCCTTATTCCAAAGGCATCAGAGCTGAAATCTTCCCTTGTATAATAGTTCCCTAAACAGTAACTTGCAGGACTCAACTTTGAGCAAGCCTCCCAATCCCCAGTGTTTGTGATTTTTCATTTCTTATTACCTATGTGAGATCAAGAACAAAAATGACTCCACCTGCACCCCCCTCCGGCAAAGACATATCCAGGAGATTAAAAACACGAGTAAAGCAGGATCCTTCAGCAAAAGAATTCACATTAGCAACTAGACAGCTGTCATGTCATGTTGAAATATTACTGGTGGGGACAACATCCAAATCTGTGATGCAGTGCTAAAATATTCATTCAGAATCCCATTAGGAATCCCCAGAGCCATTCATGCCTTATTCCTGTCCACCATACTGATTTCAAGATACATATTGATTTCTTCTCAGATGCATGTAAGAAAAAGCATTATACAAAACCTGTTAAGGGTGCATTGTCTTATCAGTTCCTGTTGCATTTTCTCATGGAGTCTAGGTTGCAGCAGACAAAATTACTCTGGGAATTATTGGTTAATGTGTGGTCTGCTTCTGACATCTTTAGTAAAGCCAGGTAACTCACTGCATCATTCCAGTACCTCATTGTGCTAATTCTAACTTGCTTGGCTAACAGAATGCCCAAAACCCATTAGTTCAGCCCACCTCTTTCAGCCCACCATCACCAAATACATCTAGTAAAGGGAAATAATTCAAGAACAGGGTAACATGCTCTTTGATACTTCCATCACAAAATTCCTCATGATTTCCTTTCTACCTCAATTCTGTTGTCAAAATGTAACTGAAAATATTACTTGGTTTCACAGGATGAAATCAGATTTTCACATTTGCAGTGTGAGGTGCTCTTTGCCTCCAAGTTATACCTTTGTGCATTACGTGTAGAACAGAAAGCCCTGACACCAGCTACTTAATCCTGTCATTCAGACCTCAGAGCACTCATACATGCCTGATAAGACACACTATAGGATGCAGTATGAATGGCAAAAGTTTATCAGGTATCAGAAAAAAAAATCCAAAACAACAAAAAAACCCCCACATCTCTATTTCATGTATCAAAATACCTAACAGAAATGTTGTGGTTTGTGTATGTTTTAATAATTTTTGGACAATAACCTCTTCTGTTCCTGAACTAAGGCTATCCTACAATACTGACTGGCTTCAGTGTCAGTATGCTATCAAGAATTACACATACATGTGGGTAAAATGCTGGTCCTGGTAAAGCAGTTGGGGAAACTGTCTCGCCTCCAGTTTGGCAGTAGGGAAAGCTGGAAAATGCTATGTGAATGTTTCCAGTAAAAAAAAAAGAGTCCACATTGCCAATGTTTCCAAATATATAAGGATATTATGTAAATCAGTCTGTTTCTGGCAACTGAACAGCTGTTATGGCTGAAAACACTCTTTTCCTTATTGTACATAATAGCAGGGAAATTGAACAATAAAAGCTTCACCTTCCATTAGGTAATGTCTCAATGCTCGTTTTTAATAGATGGAATTCATGATATTACACTTAAAGTGTAAAGCAACAGAAGAATTGACTCACTATATATTAACGTACAGAAGGCATGGAGCCAAATAAACAATGCTCAGTGGTTTTCCAGGTTATTCAAAATTTAAATATCAAATAATAAGAAATACTTTAGAGGGCAAATATACAGAATTGGAGTTTTTGCTATGAAATATTAAGAAGGCTTTTCAAAACAAGGAGAATTATTGGTAAAAGATCTACCTAGGATTTAGGTATTGTTTGGGGAGGAATACTTTCGTTTGCACAATGCTGGGGAGACAGAGGCAGTACACCCTTACACCTCTTTAAGCAAGTTTTTGCACCAACTCCTCTCTGAGACAACACAATATTACTTGGATCATTTTTTACTTTAATGCAGCACATGCTACATCTAAGACAGATGCATAGATGCTTGGCTATTAGAGAGTATTAGGTATACAGAGCTAACTGTTGCATATGTTTGCTCAAGTGATCTGTTAGACATTGAAGTCTGCTGAGACCCCTTCAAATCCGTCCAGATTTTAAGTATTTACATAAAGAAGCATTCTAATCACATCTATTTTGTAGCCTTCAAACAGAAAACAAGAACTAAGTAGCCTTCTCAGAATTCTGCCAGTTTTTGAGAAAGAAAAATAACCTCACAGCATGTTCTGAAAACTTTCTTGTAGACACTGTCAAATGACTACATTATACCAGCAGTTTGACATATTATCCAGTCATTTGCAGGTGATGCTTTCTAACTGGAAAGTCATTTCAACAATTTAAAAGATGGTGGGCTGTGAGGATGTATTTCATTTTGCCATAAGCTCTGAAATGGGAAATCGTGGCTATGCAATCTATACTTAACCTAAGTGAAGGGAATTAAAGTGGGGTTTCATAGCTATTGAAAAATCTATATCCCTTCTATATATCAAACTAAAAAAAAAATAGATTGCAGTAAAGCAAGCAGAAAAATTTTACATAATGACTTGCAACAGTTACGAACAAGTAAAGGCCATAGAACCATACTGATATGGTCTGGATAAGCATTACAGATTTTCTTTAAATAAAGAGGCAAAATGGAGATTAGTTCAACAAACTTTTTTAAGGACTACTTAGTAAGCTGGTTAAAGGATGACAAACTTACAGTCTAGCCTTGGTCCATTACCACTGAAAGCTATTGCTATCAGCTGGCTGCTTGACAGCTCCTGTGAGCAAGCCTGACTGCCCCAGCCATCATTGCCATCATTGCAGGTGCAGTCATCTGCCTCACTTGTTCCAGCAGTGAATCAGACACCAGCACAGACTCACACACTGCCTTTTGCGTGATCTTGGGACTATTAAACATTGCAAGGGGTAGTATTGGTCTTGTGGGGTGAGATATAATAGTGCAGAAGAGCAAGCCATGGGAGCCCAAGTGGAAGCGGCAACGCTCCTGCAGCCACTGGCCGTAACGCATCTGTCGCCTCCGGCGGGCATTGCAGCTCCTGTTTTGATGAGCTGAGCATCAGAGAGCTTGGAGATCCCATTCCCAGTCTGCGTTACACTGGGTGATCTTCAGCGCGAGTATGAGCATGCACTTCATCACTTCCAAGCACTCATGTTGAAATTTGTTAAGAGAGCATTATATCTTAGGTCCTTGCTGACTTTCAGAAGAATTGCAATGACTCCAGAAGAAAGATACAAATGTGCAGAGCTACATAAAGGACCAAGTCACGGGAGGGACTGATGCTGTTTATCACAGCTGAGCATCCATCATGGTACAGTAGCGCAATTTAATCTGCACAGAACACTGGCATGGGCTTCCACAGAATTAGTATTTCAAATCACTTGTTCTATCAGCAGCTTTCTGCATTTAATATAGTTGTTAGTCTGAAGAAAAAGCTGTAGCTAATTTTCCTAGTGATGCTAATGAATTAAACGAGTCGATCCATGTCCTTGAGCAGCATTCTGATTCAACAGAAATTTTTCCAGCACAGAAGTCTTACTGCAGTTCCAGTGCATAGAAGTATTTTCAGTCAAAATTTAGTCATTCTTACAAGCGTTATTAAGTTGTTAGTCATGTACCAGCCATCCATATCTTGCAACAGTCACTTAAACCTTGTGTGAAGAAGTTAACATGTTACAGGGAAAGATGAAAAAATAACAGACATATTACTGAACATCTAAGGGAGTCTCTAAACTGAGTAACATCCCATGTGCCTAGCTTTGTTTTATCTTGTTTAGTATTTACATTTGAAGTTTTTTCTTCTGCACTGACTAACAGTTAACACTCCTTCATCCTTACAATTACTGAATAAAGCAAAAAGAATGACTGAATGGAAAAAAAAAACCTTAAGATTTCAATTTATCTTTATGAAAGCTGAAATACTATTCCTAGGTTGGCAGTGATCTATAGGAGCACATTTTTGTCAGATATATTTCATTGTATAATCAAATTAACAGAGGAATTAAAAAACGAACTGGTGCTTTCTTTGAAAGTCATTCATCATCAAAAGCAGTTTCTGTAAATAATAGGGATGATAAGAAGTCTAGTTGCATACTACCAAGTTTTTATTCCATGCCAAACTAGATTTATGATATTGTTAGACACACGTCCTGGAAATTCATTATTTGACTGCTCCCTCAGCCTTTGAGTGTACCTTTAAGTAAGTTAAGAATCATTTATGATTTGGACATAAAATCACAGAATCAAAGAACATTAGGAGCTGGAAGAGACCTTGAAAGATCACTCAGTCCAACCCACCCTGCCCGAGAAGGATCATCTAGAGTAGATCACACAGGAACATGTCCAGATCGGTGTTGGATGTCTCCAAGGAAGGAGACTCCACAACCTCTCTGGGCAGCCTGTTCCAGTAATATATACTTTAAAAATGTTAAGATGATTTTTTTTAAACCCTCTCATACTACAACATAACTGCCACGATTCTAATACACAGGTCATTTTTTCTCCCAAATGTCTTTGTTTAAAGTAATCTTAGTTTAAAAAATAGACTTAAATATGGTCTAAAATACATCTGTGCTTAGACTGACATGAAAATGTCCCTGCCTCAAGTAAAAACACAGGCAGATTAAAACACCACCTTAATTTTAAGATATGACACTTCTTAAAAACAAAAATTGCTTATTCTGATTCCCATTGTTAGAAAGTTTGTGAATTTAATCACATCTGACATCAATTCTAGTCCCAACCTATACACTGAACACATATTTGTATACCTGAAAATTACTTTTGTGGGGTGTGGAAAGACTAGAAATAGTTAAGGGGAAAATCCCGGTTTCATCTACCTCTAAATGACAGGTGCTTGCAAGGTCATCCTTGAGGGCATCTTCATCTCTTTTTAAACATACTAATTTGCACTGCAAAACACTGTCAATGTCTATTACTGAACAAAAAACTGTTCATTTCAAGCTTTACAACTACTGAAATTGTCGTTTCTGCCTCATTTTTTGACAACTAGGAGGTTTTACAGATGACTTTTGATGGATTGCTTATGTCACCTATATAGTTGTATCCCAGAGAGGTGACATACGTATACACAGATGTTTCCCCATCATGCGAACATATCCTCAGGTTTCTCAAAGTCTTAGCATTCATTCAATGCATTCCTGATACTTATTACTGAGCAGTCACCATGGTGAACCTTTTTTTTTCTTAATTAAAATAGGCATATCATTTGTTGTAAAATCATTTGTGCATGTAATAATGCACCTTGAAATGCATTATTACTTATCTACAGTTCGGTCCCTGGAAGTCATAATTAGGTTAATAACATTCACTTGAAGACACCAAACCAGGTTTGGACCTTCCCTCAAGTACTAAACTTTAGCACATAGAAGACTGTGTCTTGACTCAAATTTGATGTACCTTGCAAGCCACTGGAGACCCAAGACAAATGCACATTCACCAAGCCAACAGCACAGCACGAGCTCACAGTGCATGCTTTGATAAGAGATGTGATTGCATACTGCTGCAATTTCTTTGGAATCTGAAAAGTAAAGTCTCCCTGCACACAGGAAAAGATGGCACAGCCCTACCTACCCATTTCTGTAACAACACAAAGGAACGAGGCTACCCAGACAGTAAGTCACTGCACAGACAAGGGTCTGAGTATGCAGCTAATAGAAATAATTTAAGCTTTCAGTGCAAAAGACACACAACAAAACCATCCAGAGATATAAAATCCTTACACAGACTTATCCTGTTGAACTGCTGAGCCAGAGACAGATACAGTCATCTCAGAAAACTGCTGTCCAGTGTCCAAGGCAAGCATTGGAGCAGCATTTATTTGCCCTTCGTTACAGTGACACCTAAACACAGCTGCATTTTTGACTTCTGAGAATTCTGCCTGCTCTACAAAGAGTACATGTAAGGTAGTTTTATGTCAGTTCAACTAAAGATTAGTGAGTTGATACAGCTTCAAATAACATTTTGTTCTACTTACCAAAGCTATTTTCATGTTCCCTCAGAGTTTCAGGAATGTGACCAATAAGTTTGGACTAAAACCCAGTATACTATTAAAACCTTCATTCTGAAATTATCATGGCAAGTGTGTTCAATGTTACTGATAGCAGTATGGCAATTAATTTGATCAACAGATGCTAATCCAGTTTGTGCTTTAAAGGAACACTATTTACATGATACTAAAAGAACTGATGCCAGGAGTATTTTAAGTAAACTATCCTAATACATTATTGGTACATTACACCATTTAATGGGATTTATCATCAAATTTTTCTCTCAGAATGCTGAGTCAAACATTGGTGTATTTATATTTACTACTTATTTTCTTTTACTTAATGTTTGACCCAAAACAAAAGGATTGCATTTCACTTTTTTCATCCCAACATGAATTTCTACACAGATTTTTACAAGGCGTATCAAGCAAAACAAGAGCATCTTGGTAGCACTGCATGGGTAGCTTTCTGCTCTTTTTACTAAGCTACACTTCAGTTTAATTAGGGGTATACTGGCATAACTGAGCATATGATCTTCTGCATTAACAGCGTTGAAAGGCTTCAGGACATTCTGAAAACTCCTCCAAAGCCTACCATTCACACAACTCACAAGCTCCTCTTGACCTCCTTCTTGGACAGAGGAGAACCCAGTTCTCCCAGTGCAGACCTCTGCTACTTAGTGGACCTGTATCACCGTCAGCATTCACTGGCCTTACCAGTTTCTTCAATGTTCACCAGCTGCTCTTGGCACTTTATGTTTTCCTGGTCTTTGCCAGTAATCTCAACTATCTCTATACTAAGACAGAAAATATACACACAGATAGTTTTTAATGGCATTTGGCATTTTAGAAATTTTATGTAACACCTAAAAATGAATTTTAAAGTACCAGCTATTAATGTCTGTGGGCTTCACATCTACCTGTCACAAGTATCCTGAGACTCTCTCCATCTCACATATTAAAACCATAATTATTGGGCTTTGAAAGGGTAGGAAATAGTAAACAGTTTGAATTCACCCCTCCCTCAGTATGACCATGGAGATAGTGATACAGGCCCTGTCCATTTTGGTGGATAAACCTGCTGTCTCCTATGTCACTCAGAACATTGCCCCAAGAGGTCCGTCTGTAACAATTATCATACTCACTGTCCCTCTATATTAAGACCATGTGAGGTCCAAACTGAAAGACAGAAAATTCCAGGCTTCACTTCTCAAAACTCCATAAACAGCAGAATTTTTCTACAAATACATAAACATATGCAACATTTTACTTCAATAAATACCAAGATGTTCCATACCAGGTCATGCAGTTCAAGCCTCTGAGCCATTTCAGTATGCCATTCTCAAACATGTCACATGCAGAAATGCCTACAAAAATGGACTTCAGAAGTGGTATCAGAATTTATTATCTAATGCATTTATAAAGGTTCTGTCAAAAAGCCATAAAAAGCAATTTTTTTTCTTTCAGAAAGCATTACTCTTTTTTTCCCCAAATCACAAGAGTGAAGGATTCTGAAATTTTTATGCAGTTATATTTTCACTCATCATTCATGCTTCCATTTGTTGCCTTGAGGCACAGTGGAAACAGGACCCAGCGACTCTTAATAACCAAGACTTATCAAATAATTTGATTTCTTGTCAATGTTCACTTCTCTGTCATGAAAGCAGACAAACACATTATGCTTATAACACATACATTATTTTTTAAAGATTTCCTTTTACTTTTGGTTTGCTGGCATAAACAATTCCTATTACCTACCCTCAGCTTCCTTTAAGTAACATTCCTTCCTCATGCTTTTGTGTGTTCTGACTTTCCTTTTTTCAGTAGATTGAATGTACATATGTAAATGTGTCAGATTAAGTCACTAGTAGGAGAGTTCACTGCACATCAGCAGCTGGGTAACATTCAATTTTTTACTTGTCTTATATATACTTTTATATTTTACATCAGCAAAGTTTTTATTGACTTTTTTAAGCCTTCAAAATCAAAACACTTTGACAATAATTTAGAAAAGGTGAATTTGATTACCTTATATAACAGACTAAAGTACTGTAAATGTTACATATGTAGGGCTACAGCATATATAGGAATAATAACTCTCAGCTAAGAAACACAGGACAATGCAATTATAATGCAGAAGATTTTGCAGTTCAGTTTTAGTTTACAATTTTTAACTTCTTCCCAAACCCTGTCACAGCATTAGCCTATGCCATGCCCTTATGGCAAACAACTGTGTCCCACATTAGGGCTGCAAGTGAAGAAAATGATGGACAGTTTCTTTTAAAATCAGCTTAGAAGCAACAGCCAAAACCGGGGACAGCTGCATTAACTGTTGAGAGGAAAGGGAAAAGACATCCTGAATCCAGTGACCGTTAACGCTCTTGGAATAAGTTCACATGGCAGCCATGGCACTTATCCAGCCTTCTGCTTTTAGTCTGACATCAAATTCTGCCACAATGTGTAGGAGAGAAATAGTTGTGAACTTCCTGCCATGCTGTGTGTTAACAAGTCTGCAAACCTGATAGAATTAAGAGAAACTGGAAAGCATACTTTTATTCACAGGAGTAAACCTCCCGTTGACTTGCAAGTAAAACCTTTTTCAAAGAATCTCATTTTCTTAACATTCCCTACACACTTAAGAAAAAAAAACCTTTTTAAATCACAAAAACTTCTTAATTTAAGGCTTTTCAGAGCTTACTAACCATTTATTTTTGTGTTTCCTGTGTGAAATTTGCCATTTCAGCTATTTACAGCTAATAAATTCCATAGACACATTTGTTTTGTCATACCAATCAGTCTGTTTCCAGAGGTTTTTAATGCTCTTGGTACTTATGGACAATTCTGTTCGCGTTTTTTTTTCCTATTTTGTTTCCAAGGCACCTAAATTAGTCTCATCAGAAAACATTTTCTTTGAAGTTCAGTTTCCCCCAGACAGATTCTCTTTTTACCTCTGTTATTTCTTTACTGGTGCATTCTGGTCTGCAAAGACTGACCGCTCAAACCAATCACCACTGCAAGAAAGCTGTCAAACACAGACCTGTAGACCCCCATCACTTAAGGGGTCCAGGCTTCCAGCCCTACAATAGCTAAGCACAGTAAGAATATGCTAGCAAAGCATTTAATCTTTTTTTCAGATGCAAATACTGAAGCAAAATTTGAAATGCATGATCCAGGTCAAAGACAGACCTTAGTGAAAGGTTGAAATCTGAGGCTTCCTTCAAACATAGTCGGCTAACTGGATTTCCTGTGTCAAATGTTGAATCTATAGATAGTAAATTGGTTCAATATTTAAAGCAAGAATAAGATGCACTGAGAACTCTTGTAGTTTTCCCTCAATAATCTAGAGACAGTGTTCTCATTTATCATCAGACTACTTTTAATTATTAATCTTCTTTCTTTATGATCCCAACCTAGTGCCTGTGAATTCAAAAGCAACAGATCAATGACTTCAAGGAGTATTCTATCAGCTGCAGAACTGAGATAAGGCTCATTCTGAAGTATAGCCTAACATCACTCTGGGAGTAAAGCGGCATCATGATCAGCCCTAGCACCACTAAGAGAGGGTGTCGGGATGGTTGTGCTGAGCAGGTCCTGCAATTTTCAGGTCTTCTAGCAGATAAGCAGAATTCATATGCTCTCTCCCTGCTCCTTAACTTATGTATCAGGTTAATATTCCTTGTCTGGTGCAAGACAAAACAAGCATTAGTCTTTATTTGGTACACAGCCTTACCCTCATTGGGGCATTTTGCACAATTAAATACTTCTTACAGTAGTTTTCCGTGACTTACCTACTGTAAAGAGAATTTTTACTGGAATGTAAGGGTATTATATCCAATAGTATCCTTTTCATAACAGCCTCATTCCTATTCTAGCTAAGATAACACAGTCAACAGTTATATTAATGACTGTAAAAGAGAAGTATGAGATTGAGGTTTTTCTTTAATGCAGTGCTTCCCCACAGGAGTAACAAACTAATGCTGCACATAGCATGCAGCAAACAATTAAATGAGTATTTCAGGTACCCTATTTAAACCAAAGTGCAGATTTTATATATAAAGCAAAACTATAGCTCTATATTCTCTCCCCCAGTATGCTAAACAAAAAAAAGCAGTTGCTAGAATTACTGACAGCAGTTAAGAAAAGGCAGTTCTTCCACATGAATAACTGGAAACTCTTCCCTCGTATTGTAGCTGAGGTAAATAGTGTGTGTGAGAACGGAAGCTGCCTTTTCAGTCCTTCAAGATCTAGCCATGTCAGAAGGGAAAGAAGCGGGTGAAAGAACAGCAAAGAAACTTTGCACTCACAACCTAGCGCTGTACCTGTCAGCGAGGCTGAATGCCTCCATTGTGTCTGGCAGAACTATAATCCCACTTCCATAAACATCTTTCGTTTGAGACCACATTTTTGGAGTGCCTAAGTTTATTGGCATTCAACAGTGTGACATTCAGGTTTCAGCTGAAACAAAGTATATGTGATTTTCTTCATAGAGACGTGTAAAAGTGTTGGGTTTTTTTATATTATAATATCAAATTCAGGGTTCAGTGATAATAACTAATACTAATAGAAGTTCTCTACATTTAAGACTGATTTCTGCAAGTTTTCATGGATTTTCAAAAAGTATTTTGATAGCTGAACTTCAGGCTTGACTGAAAAAAACTATGGGAATTTCTGTAACAGATTGACAGATAATTGTTGAAATATCAGAAAGTTCTGATCCAGTTTTTTAGAGAGACCTACTCTTTCATTAGAAATCACTGCAATTAATTCAGAGCTACAGACACTAAAATATACACCTGTTTAATGACACTGATATACAAAGCTTGAAATACAAGCGATCTTTTACATTTCAATTTCTTACAGTGTGGTTTAAATGCAACTCAAGCATAAGTTATATTTTATTGGCTTCTGGTACTTATGAAAATTAATATTAATCATTTATAAAGTAACCCATTATTATGTATTCAAAATATAAGCTGCAGTTCACATTGTTTCACAATTACTTAATTGATTTCAGTGGAGCTTCCTTGTATTTACACAGTATAATTAAGATTAATTCTGACTGCAACTTGTGCCAAATTATCAGTCCTTTAGACCAAAACCTATTTCTATTGGTCTAACGAGGAAAGCAAAAAAGCACACTGTAGTTAGTCTTGGATATGATCATTATTCTTCACTCATATCAAGGGAGAGACATACTTTACAGACAGAAGAGAAACTACATCCTCAGTGAGGTCAGTGAAACCAGAACTTGGCATAAAATGCCTTACTTTGAACCAACGTAGTCCCTAGGGAGCAAGAAGCTAATAAAGGTTCCACCGGTTGCAGCCACACTATTACTACTTCGGGTCTAAAAATCAAATCAGAGTATGTTCACAGCAGTAACCTACCCTGAAAAATTGTTTTAAAATTCAGTCTATTTTGGAATCTCTGTAGCATCGACAACCTTTTCACAACTGTTGCTTTTCATTGACCACCTTTATACAACAAAACTGGCTTAAGTCTTTGCCAGCTCCTCTTGATAAATTGGTGGTAAGATTTTCCCATAGTGTCTTTCAGTAACATTTAAAGGATTTCTTGATTTTATGTCACACATTGCATCTCCTAGCAACTCCATGGACAATTACTTAAGTAACTTAAAATCCTGTTCCATAAGCCCTTAACTGGGACAGGGGAAAACATTTGTTCTGAAGTGCCACCAAGAGACTATTAGTCCTTTCTCTCATGGTGGCATTCCTGCAAAGGCTCTGTCTGGCACAACAGCTTCCTGGCACATTTGCATTGCTGGAAATAATCTGCCATGATTGCTTCACATTTGCTCCTTTGTTGGAGCTGTGATAGCAGTACTGCTACTACTGTGGGCACAAGTGCAGCAGCAGGGACAAAAAGCTTCACTTCAAAACCCTCCTGCAAGTCTCGTGTTCCTCTGCATGAAGTTCTGGGCGTTTGAAAGTGAGTCAGACTAGTTAGAAAACAGCATTACTGAGTACAGTTAAAATACTGACTGGGTAACAAGTACTTCTTGTTGCAACACGGCTGTTACTTCCTAAATAAATCTATGTAAATGGAGTAAAAGAAACATAAATTAGAAGATTAAAGAAAAAATAGAAAAAACAACCCCATAGCCTGTACTATAGATACTTTAACTGAATTTAACAGTATGGGAAACAGATGTAAACTGCACATGTCACTTGACTGCACCATTCTGTCAGGTTATATACTCCAGTATAATACTGGAGTATACAATATATATAATATATATTGTATATGTTTTATATATAATATATATAAATTTAATATATACTCCAGTATAATATATATACTCCAGACACCTTACAAAGATCACAGACAGAAATGGGTGTATTTGACAAAGATCACCTAAATTGTATTAACAGAATATCATATATTGCACACAAGAAATGAAGCATAATTATCTCTAATCCACATAGAGAACTTGGGGTGCAGGTAGAGCTTTTCAGCAGGCTAACTTCATCAAGCTAGACAGTATAGTTGACTTTTTAAAAATTCTAGAGGCTTTATGGAATCCAATTATTTCTATTTACATAAATAGTATCTCTTTACTGTATGTACTGAAAGTTTGGTTTATTAAACAATAAAAACTTGAGTCAACCAGTTATGAGATAGGACAGTGTGGGCTGACAACAGAAGGGCACAACAGTCAGACAAAATCCAGGTGACAAAACAGATGCAGTACTTCCCCCAGATCAACGCTGCTGTTTACACCTTGCATGAGGAAATAAGATATACAGCCTTGACTAGAAGGACCTAGAGGATAGAGCACTGTTTTCTGGAATAAAATTTTCCAGTCACAGCCTGAGACATGGCTCAGGAAGGAGGCTCTGGCAGGCAGCCCCAAGGGTGCAGAACCATCAGCAGAAAGCTTTGGGGCATCATGAAGCAAGAACTGGGGAGTTTCGCACTACAGAACACAATAGCTAACAGGTATAATCTACCTGGCTGCCAATACACCAAATACATATCTTGTCTCTGGCTTAGCCTTTAGAGTGAGCACAAGCCCTGGATGGAAGACTTGGCAGCTATCACTCTTCCAGTAACACTCAGACAGCACATCATACTGCATAAGAGGTAGGGCAGAGAGATGAAAATCCATCTTTCCAATGTACTCCTCGAGGCTACCGGAACACAGCACCTCCAAATGCCCATCACTCTGAGCATTACTTTCCCCTGTAACTGCAAAATCAACACGGACCAAGATAAGACTTGTAGAAGCGCAAACTCCACAACCGGAACAGCTCATGAGTTCAGCTGCTCTATGTAATGAAAAGACTTGTCATCTTTAGAACCAAAATTAAGTAAGAGACACAAGGATCTCCCAGAGGAAGTCCTTTTACATTGCCAACTTAAAAAACCAAAACAACAACAAAAAAGAAGAGAGCATTCAGGCTACCTCTGTGTTAGATGTTTGTGTGAACACTGGCATGTGTAGACTTGTGCCGTATGTCTTTTCCCCTTTTCATTACTGAAGTTGCTTAATAATATCAGTTTATTTCAGCCTTAATCTGCTAGAGAAAAGCTGATCATTTTCATACTTATTTTCTCAATGGAATCCAGAAGTTGTAGAATATGCAAGATGAATTATGCTGTGTGGGCTAGCTGCTGACAAGACAGCAGTACTACAGCCAACCCAGAGGACTAATTCCACTGGTTATTACTGCAGATAAACACCCCAAGTGCAGCCCTCTGCTCTCACAGCCATAAGTCAATCACAAGAGCCAAAAGGCAGTTTGCTCTTTACTAGGCTACTAGCCTAGCAATTACACTTGCCTCAGCTCTCTACACAGCTCATTTTTCGTAGTGAATGCACCTTGCTTAGAGTGCAGCCCAGCAGCTTTCAGAGCTCCATCTCTACTCCTACGAAGGCAGACAGTGATCCAGGGAGAGATGTTTTATTCCACACTGCTGCTCTGTAAGGAAAACCTGCCCATCACAGCCTTTGCAGACCTTTCTATTCTCATTTTTAAGGACCTGCATCAACTCTGGTAATCAAGACCTGATTAGCTGCTTACTGACTGTGACACACCTTAATAGTAACTGCAGTGAAATGTAGCATGCCTGGCCCTGAACAAATGTACAACTTCATGCTACAGTAAGAGGCACGTGCAGATACTTTCCCATGTCAACTTTGAACAAATTTAAGGGCTATAGAATGATCTCAGAGCACGCACCTAACATTGTACAACAACAAAAATCTCTTTTTCACACCAAGGGGTCTCCAGGGGATCCCCAGTATTTATTGGGGAGTTCAAAACCTGAAAAAATAATAAATCAGTGAACTCTTTCCTGGTTGGCTGCCTTTACTTCACTATTTGTTAGTGTTGTGATGTGACATGTTTAGAAACAAGTATACTGGTGTATTTAAACTTCATGTAAAAAGTAGTTACATTTTAAGAGCATTTCTGAAACCTTTTTATACATTCATCAAGAATGGGAAAAATAGCCTTTAGTTAAGTAGCAGGTATAGAATGACCAAAGAGAAATAAAAACCTTAAGTAATATAAAAACATGTTAAAATAAATTTTGTATTTAGACCACGATCTTTACAAATACATGCAAATGTAAAGTAATTATTTATAGAAAAACAGATGGTTTATATCTTCAGAATAATGCTAGGTAGAGGCATTCATAGATTTTGTTAAAAAGGAAAAATGTAAACTGCTCAGCTTCGTTTATAGTCATACCTTTGTTATTTTATTTTATCACCATGCATTTCTTCTCCGTTTGCTTCAAGTTTTTTATTTTCTTTTTAGCCAATCAACTAACTGGGTTGGCTTGCAAGAAACTGATTATTCTTGCCTACTTCAGTCACACATCTAGGTCAGTGGCTCAGAATCAAAAGCAAGAATAGAGGTGCTGTAACATTTCCCCATGGCTCTACTATGTAAAGATCAAAGTCTTCTGTAGTCTGAGTTCAGAAATGGCACACTCCAATTACCTTTCCAAAGATCAAGAAAATTCTGACCCTGCCCCCAAAAGGCTTCTCTGGCCTCCACCACAAGCACCAAGGCATTGCTGCCAAAGTTTTGGCAGGTGACACTTGTCACCAGCAATGCAAATGCAGATTTACAGAAACATATTGAAGAGTCACATCTGGCAAACGTTTGATTCTGCCATTCTTACAAACCACTATGTGGAAGTGGCTTTTTTGTCAACTAGCAGAGAAGCACACCTACCTACAGATACATACTGACTTTATTCATGTATGTTGCTCCCCCACAGTTATTTAACCATTTCAGTCAGCAGGCTGCACTTTTTCTCCCTACCATAGTGGAAGAGATACTTTAGCTATCAAGATACATTTTGAAGGAAACACAAGTTAAAACAGATTCTGCTTTTATCTGAGTCTACTGAGCTATTTACAGCTGCAAAAGTAATATCACCTATTTTTGTTCCACAGAGATTGTTCCCAAACGTGCAGTAAAGAGCAAGTCTTGGCAGAATGAGTAAAAAGCGTGAAACTCCAAGTCTCAACTCTTCAAGATACTGCAACCATTAAGAATTCAACTAGATCCTCCAATGGACTGCTCAAGGGTTCAACAGACTCCTGTAAAGGCATTATTGCAGGTAAGCATTTAGACTGAGACATTAGTTGCTGGTTTTACTACCTCCCAATTTCAACAACACAGTACTGATGAATCCTGTATGCAAACTGTCATGAAATAATAGGACAAAGAAAGCCTCCCTAACACAGAAGCTCAAGTAGTCAGAAACAAATTAAACCTGATATTGATACTATGTATTAGCATGTACAAGATGAGCAAACACTTTAGACGGAAATATTCCATGCCTACATTATTTTACAGTAACCCTAGGTATGGTTGTAGTTTCTGCAGCAGAAACCTTTGTATCACTGTATTGATTTTAGATTGCCCTGTCAGTAATTCTGTGGGCAGAAGTCATCTATACTCTAGAGTACTATAGGGTATCAAGTATGATTTATCTCGGGGGTAAAGAATTGCACCTGTAGCCAACCTCTCCCTGGCTTTCCCCTCTTTTCCCAGTTGTGTAACATCATCACCACACTACTAGCAAAACTGATGGAAATCATATTGTAATACTGTCTCGATCTGTCTCCCTTGCTCAATTTAAAAGTAACTGAAGGAATTTACTTGTTCATTTTGCCAGAGGATGAGAGAAAGGGTTAACCTCCTCCAAGCAGAAATTAGACCTTTTAACTCACAATTAAATTGTTTCAGAGAGTCGTAGTAACACAGACTCAGCTAGTAAAATACTTTTGATTCATAGCTATCATAAGGTTCTTTGTTTGGAAAGATCATATTATTTTCTCTTTAGTCCAAGGAAGTAAGTTTAAACAGACAATAATTTCCTGGTTTAGAGCAGTCAGTACTGGGTATGGTAAAAAGTCATTCTCTCAAGGGACTAAGTTTAAACAGACAATAATTTCCTAGTTTAGAGTAGTCAGTACTGGGTATGGTAAAATGTCATTCTCTCAAGAAGCATTTAAGTGTGCTGTAAGTATCACTTATTTGAAAAACATATCTTCAAAACAGAACTGTGCTTTCCAACTCTCAAAGGTAATACAATTACCTTAAGCAAGATTAATAAGCAAGCACATTTTTCTTGCTTGAATGTCGACAGGCAATCATTTGAATTTGAATTCTTACCTCAATTTTAACTACTTGCATGTGGTTTATATGTATACACACACACACATTTCTCTAGCCTGCTTGATTTTAATGCACCATTGAGACTTAAGTGCCTTTTAATTACCACTTTTTCTTCCTTAGTGAAAGGATTTTTACTGGGGTAATTAAGTTCTATCTTATCATGCAAATAATTCACAAGCAATTGCAATAATTAAAGTAGCATATAATGAAAAATTTAGAAGTGCTTGAGAACTGGCATAAACACATTACAAAACAAAATCCCTATATAGAGGAAATTGTCTGCCTATTAGGTAGCTAATCTGGTGAACTAATGCATTTTGTTTGCATACAGTGGGTCAAACCTGCCACTTCATGTCTGACACACCTCCAGTTTCCAAAGCTAAAACTCTTAGTAAACTCAGAAAAGTTTCTTACAAGTACTACTGACTTACAGTTCTGTAATAATCCCCAACAAGAAGGAGCTTTTCCAGGTACCCCAGATCCAGTCCAGGTGGAGTTCTATTAAAAACTCAACCTGAAGTTATCAAAAATTTGTTTTGGTGTAAATTTCACTAATCCAGGTGGATTGAAAAAAATGCTTCTAAGTTAGTAGTCAAGTATCCAGCCTACTGGCACCATCTAATAAAAAGCTTCTTTTGAAAAGCAGCACAGTTATGGTGTGTTTATCAGGTGACCCTTGTTCTGAGTCACTAACTGGTTTTTCCAGCATTTTTATGTAAAAGCCTTACTTTAATTGTAGATTACTTTCTGATCCAACACTTCTCTTAAATTGGCAAATATTTGCAGCAATTAACTCCTCCAGATTGACTCAGACAGTGTATGTCATGACCTTCCCTTGGGGATTTAACAATTACCTAAGTGTATATCTATCACCACGTACAACACCTAGATGTCAAGTTACTGGAAGTGCTTCTATCCTTATAAATAATGCAACATCCTAATGATGCTAATTATGACATGTACATAATTTATTGCTCCCTGGTGTCAACAGAAGTCTCTCTCTCCTACAGAATGCATAACATTAGCTTTGTAGTGACAGTAGTTTTGAGAAAATATTTCAGTGCAGGGAAGAGACTGAAATTCTCTCCCTGCTTGCATCACACCTCCATAAATACAATGGGAATTTCCAGTTAGTGTACAATGCCTGATTTACAACTGTACACTGTTTTACCAACAAAGATACAAATAGGTAGAAAACAGGCTTTTCAGAGGATTCAGCTCAATTATATAAAGTCAGGTGCTATTTGCATTTTTGAATGCTCAAATACCCTTAATCTCATTTGTAACCTCTCATTTGCAACTACTCATTTGCACTTTCAAATGCATTTGTTTTCATAGAATTTTCCATGGTATGATTGGCAGTATCTGCCTTTGACATTCAGATTGCCATTTTATTATACTAAAAATCTCTTGGGTAATAAATCCTTTCAGTTGTTATTAAGTCATCAGGAAGTTTAGTTGCACCTTGACTCAGAGATCAGAAGAGATACTCCGAAGATCTAAATGACAAAATATATTTTGGCAGATTCATTTAATGAGATAAAAATACCTAATGAACATCACAGGCTCTTGTTGGTACTACGCACTAAGTCTGAAAGGACTAGATACAAAAAGTGGCAACAAACTAAGTGGCCTCAGACTTTCATTAACAAGTAAGAATTTAAGGCTTGTTTAGTGTTCAGTACACAACCTGAGATTTATGAAGCAAGCTTGATTCTTAGAGAATTATTTCAGATGTATTTCTCACGCAGTACAAAAGGTTTGAAGTTATTACTCACTCTTACAAATCCTTACTGCAAATTGACTATCCTCCCTTTCATTGAGTCAATTACATTTTGTTTCATTTATTTACTGGGGAGGCGAGAGATTTCACAGATAATTAGTTTGACTCTGAAACTAAATTGATATGGTTACATCACACTAGATCTACAAAAAACCCAACCCCCTCTACTAGAACATTTCCTGTTCTCGTAAGGTTTGCAACTTATATTAGGTTGTTCTCCTTCAGCAAAGGTCATTTCAGCATACATAAAATGTCATGTGTTTTGTGTTCCTGGATAAAAAGATTATTCTATGAAGAAGTGTATTGCGACTGAACCAGGTAACGAGAGTTCAGAGACCTCAAGCACCAGCGGGTTTTTTCTGCCTCATATCAGAGAGCACAAACTTGTGTAATTTGAGCAAAGCATGCTCATGTTATTTCAAAAACTAGATTTTCAGCCTAATACCATATTATGATACAGTATTTCATACTGACATTTAAAGAGAAATCTCAAAAAAACCAGAATATTTTGTTCTACATACACAATTTTACTAAGTCCAAGTATATAATTTCATAGTAAGCTGAAATAATCATCTAGTACATCTTCGGTAGATCTGCTGCAGTAGAACACCTGCAACTGTTTCATGCCAGGCTTCCCTTACAGAACAGTGAGCAACCATGGCAAAGAACCATTTGAAATTTAATTAATAATAAAAATATATAGTTTTAAAAATGGTAATTTTCCTGAGCAAATTGAAATTGGCTCCTGTGAACCCTGAGACATTCTTTGAATCTATGCTCTCTTTCAGAAAGTGTCACAGCTACTGAAGTTCTGCTGTAGCTAAAGGTGATATTTTGTTCCTCAAACTCTAGCTTTCTTGTTTTTAACACAACAGCCTGATTTCTTCCCTTTGCTGAGAGTTTAATGAAGCAACTGTCTCTTAGGTTTGGGCCTGTGGACCAAAGTGAGGGTGAGAGAGAGTCACCAACGCTTTTGAGGTGTTAAATCTCCGGTTTTAAGATTTACTGAAAAATACATGTCTGGTTTAAGATTTGATAGCCTGAATCTCGCTGTAAACTCACTGCCAGGCTTCCAAACACTGATGGTATTTCAACTTAAGCTGCTTTTATGCATCATTTAGGTTTTCAAAGGTCTGTGCACATACTAATCTATTGTTTTTCGAAACTAAATCACATTTGTTATGTAATATACTGTTTGCAGAACAGCCTACTTCCAAACTCCAAAATAAGTAGAAATACTTTATTTCATTAAAATTTTCTGGATAAATATTAGCCAAACCATTTACAAATACTAGCAAAACTAGTTTTACCAGAATATCTAGATATTTAAGCCTTCCATGTTTTCCAGATCTGCAGGGAGTCATTTATTATGCCAAAATGAAGTGTGTTTTTGCTGTGTGAAATGTACATTCCTGCTTCTGGCAGGTGGACCACCACAACTTGTCTAATTATATACTACTAATGCCTATTATTAAAGCACAATTCAAGTATCCAGGAAGTTTTTCATGCAGCAGCCAAATTATGTAGAAAAAAGTGTCGAAGACTACACAGAAAACCCACCAGGTTCCTTCCATCTATTGATCTAAAGTAATATCTATAAGGCAGTTAAGTTCCTTTTTTGACAGTATTATTACAACATAATTAGCCACATGCTACACTGAAAATGGGAGTGAAGTCATCTACAGTCCAAACAAAATTATATCATCATGTTTAAAATCAAATTAATGCAATATTAATTTACAGCTCATAAGTATAAAGACCTTGAAATAACCTCAATAAAGACATTTTGAAGGCAGTCTTAATCATAAAATATATCAAGAAGAAAGTTTTCGAAGCAATAAGAGAGGTCAAGACCATTATTTCCTCTAGACTTTAATGCCTACTTAATGTTACATAGAAACAAAATGATTCAGTGTATCACTAGTGCTGTTTCCACATCCTTTTGTTGCATAAGATATCACAACCTGCTTGTGAAATGCATCTTGTAATCCTAAATGAAGGATTTTTCATCTACCATAAAACAGACTGTCCATTTAGACAGTTTTTCTATCCCTTCAATTAAATTTCCTTTCCCAGTGCATAATATAATCAACCTCAATCAATTACTATTTCAGACCAAATGTAAGCGACTGAAATCACTACTGGCTAAGGCAGCTGCTGTAGATCAGAATTTCTAAAGACAGGATTCTTCACTTCTGTGATTTGCCCAGCAGTGTTCCAAATCATCTCCTGACAGATCATTTATAAGCATTTCTCTTCGCAATTATGTTCCCTACTTGTTCAGCAGAATTGATTTTAAACTAAATAATTACTTTGGACAATGTCACAGATTTCTCCACTGTGACCAGAGAGAGCCCACTGAATGGAAGACAGTAATAAATTATAATCTTCTTTGAACAAATTACATGCATTGTTATGTGGAAGATTTACAGCAATAGCAGACCTAATTAAGAGGGAAAACATTTGTAACTTCAGCAACACTCAAAACACTGCTCAGGACCAGTCAGAATACATCAAGGAATTGGTGACTTGTGTGAGCCTGCAAGTATCAGACTATTTGTGGTCTTTGCACATCATTACAGAACATAAGCAAACTGGGCCCAGAACACAAAAGAACAGGGAACATTCCTTGTGAAGAGGCTAATTAAGGACTTGACTGAAAGGAGAAGATAAGTGCCTCCGAAAGGTACAACTTGAAATAAATTCAAGAAAATAGAAGACGCAGTTTAACAGAAAAGGAAAAAACCCAAACCCTGCAGATGGCAAGTTGTTCACCTAGAAAAATGACAATTTCTCCCTGCTAGATAGCTGACCTTCTGAGAGCACCACAAAAACATGAGTCAGCAGGTCTTATATATAATTTCTTAGATATAATTTCTAAGTAGGAGTCCAGCGTTGTGTATCATTGATTTTTCTTTCAGCATCTGCATATCCCAAAGGATATTCCAAGTCAGGAAACACAAAAGCATGCAAAATAAAAATGAGAAAAAGGAAAAAGTGTTTAATCTCAACCTTCTAACTGGGAAATTAAGAGCCACCTTGCTCTGTCAAAAATAAATTATCAACTCTAATTTTTCGTGTCAGAAGAAAAATATTCAGCCACATTGCCCCCACCCATTCTTTGGGGAAGAATAAAGCAGTGCCAACCTGCTATTGATCAAGACACTCATCAAATAGGAAATACTTTAGCAACATCAGTGAGGTTGTAGTCTCCTTGTTCTGAGACCACCACCACTGGGGCTTCCCAGGCTTCCATAGGTGTGTTCCAGCCCTCCTGCTGCTGGTTTACCTATCCACACAAAGTGCAGCTATCTGTAGTGTGATCTACTTGAGCCACCAGAGGGGCCCTCATTTTATACAGAGCCTAGTTATGTGGACATCTGTATTCACCTAGATGATGGAGTGTAAGGAAAGCAAGGCTCTGACAGCTGAACTGCCACAGGGGTAGCTGCTCTGTCAAGCACGCCATCATTCAGGACTGCAACCTTGAGCCATGGGGGCAGATGCAACTGCACACACCTTGCTCATATGCTGCTAATTCCAACCATGATTAACAACAAAGGCAACAGATGGAACTTCAGTACTACATTAACTTTTATTTTTGCTAGATTGAAGCTTTGATCAGGCTGAGGCTGTGAAGACAGGAAGCAGTTCTACACATCTTACACAGGCAAACTCTGGGCTTTTTTACCTTCCAGCTTATACTCAGCTGGGCTGGAGCAGAACAGCAGGCACCACGTGCATCACAACTGCTAAGGGGCCCAGCATGGTTGACTACTTAAGGAGACACTCAGTTGACTTGTGTTTTTCCACAGCACTTTTGGGCCCAAATTTTTTGTGATAAAAGGTTTTTTGTCTTACATACATGTGCTTCTCTTTGTGTATCTTCTACGTAAAGGTTAATGCAGGATTTTTGGGCTGGACATAGTTTACTGACATACTGCAGCCCTAACACTAGAAATACATAAATAACATAAGCACATAAGAGAGCATTTTTTATTTCTAATTTAAATAACAAAATACTTTGTTTTAAAATGAGGGGGAAAAAGAGTCAAATGGACATAGGGTTGCATTTTTATATATACTTCAAGTTTGTTCAAATGAAGGATCAGTTTTTCATCAAAAGTGATTAGCTGGTATAAGAACACGCTTGTGGCCAAATAGAGACATAAAACAAACTTTATAGTCAAGACAAAAAAACTCCCACTCTGTAGAATTTAGTAACATGTGGAAAGATTGGAAAACATACAGACTGATTAACTACCCTGAGTTCTAATTTAAGTAATTCTGACTCCACACTCACAACTGAAGCCAGTGAAGTATAATTCCTTCATTCCAATGAAAGCTCTGTAACAACAAAATGGGGCTAATCCATACCCATTGTAAACAGATGTTAAGAAGTACTATGACCTGTTATTGAAAGCCACGTTTCAAGGCTATGATGACTTACAGAAGATGACAACCACACACGTATTATGCTTTTTACTAGAGATATATGAATCTACATTCTTCACATGCATTATAAAGTTTTAAAATATAAATAATATAGAAGCTATATGACTCAAAAGCCCCTTTGGCTGTGAAGGTCTAACCAGTATCTTCTAAGGAAAGCTTGTGAAGACTATATTGCTTTTACAAAATGCCCCTGTAACTACAGATTATCAAAAAAGTAGACATACGGCTGTTTTAAAAGGCAAGTTAGTTATATCAGAGTACATTTGAAATTACCATGCTAGAAAAAAATCACACACACCTCTTCTATCCTTGTAGGAGCTGTTTTTCAGCTTTGTTAAACAGCAGTAATGAGAGGTCTTGGTAAAAGACTCAGAGGCAAATATGACACTACACACATACCTGAAACCCAGAAGTGTAAGGAGGACACAACTCCCCTTGTGTTCAGGTCAGTGACTGTATAAATCCTGGGAAAGTGGTACAGAAGCTTCAAGTATTGGAAACACGGTATTCAAAGCAACTGCAGCATTGTAACTTGGGTGCATACCAGCTCTAAAAATTGGTAAAAGCTTTTCTTTCTTAGTACCTAAATCTAGAATTAAACCCAGATAAAGTGGTTAAAGCTAGAATATTTAACAGCTCAAGCATTTCATCTTCAAGGGCGTCAGAGACAAAGTACTAGTGCACTTGCAAATTTGTTTCTCATCTCTCCCTCATTGTAACACAATGAGCAATGTGCCCACCAGGTCCACCAGCACAAGAGAGGACACACAGCTCAGGACAGAAACAACCCTAAATTCAGACTTTTACAGGTTTTGTTATTTAAATTTCTTCCACATTGTTCATCTTAAGACACCCAAAATGTGCCTTTTTCTGAGACTAAGACTTAAATTAATCCCTTATTCTAGTATTTAAAGGAACTTTAAAGTTAGTTTAGTTATTTAAAAAAACCAACTTGTTTATCTCCTTCAGCTATGTGACCATTTTCCATAATTCACTACTATATCCTCTCCTTCTAGTATTCTTTTTCTTTCCTCCTACTAGTTTTAAACAGAATGAAAGCACAAATAGAGCCAGTGGTCAGCTCTTACTGCTGGCTCAGCATCCCTGGTCTAAATTTCTTTACAGAACTGCTTGGAACTTATCCAGAAAACCAAATTTTAACCAGAGATTGGGAAGGCATATAGCCTTTGATGCCTTCTAAGAGGATGCAGGCTGAGTGCCAACATCTTTGACTTCTTTGCTACCCCACACAGGTTGCTCTAGAGCCCACGCTCACTGCAGAGTACCCAACCGAACCACCCAGAGCTGTTGAGATTGTTTCTCCCCACAGTCAGGAAAACCTAGAGCTCTCATGTTAAGTACATCATCTTTAACATAAAGGCCTTAAAACTGAACTGGATAAACAACTTCAAAACTTGTTTTAATTCTCTTCTACATGCTATATATATGTGCCCTTTTTTCTCTGATACTGAACTTTCCTTCTTCTGCTGCTGCTTTAAAATATTCCATCTTTTAGTAACTTTTTTTCCATTCCCTTCACCTCTCCTGTCCATTTGGCTCCTAACGCTATTTTCTCCAGCGTAAAAAAGAAAGCCAAAATAGTTTTATTTATTTTTCTTCCCCGGCCAATGTGAGCTAGAAATGTCCCAGGAGATCAAGCTTTAGTTCACCTGAGTAGTTCATTCATGTCCATGCTGCCCTGTCTGTCTCTTACCCTACAGTCACTGTGCAGTATTCTGTTGCTGTTGTGTCACGTTGAAGTAGTACATCCCCATTCCCAAGTGTTTCATGAAGAGCTGCCTGCATGAGCGCTCCATGTGAAGTTAAGGACTCTTGACAACATTCAAAAGGGCCTTAATGAAATTCAGTTTGACAGAAGGGAAGCATGTAATTACTTATCAAGCCTGTCTAAAGAAAAAGAATCATAGCCCCAGAAGCACCAGGACTTTGTGAAGTGTACAGAGGTCTAGTGGATTTTTTTTACTATGCTGTGGAATTCAGCCGATTCCTGTAGCCTTTTGAGCAGCATTCACAGCTGAAATGTAGCCATGGTTTTCAAACATGCAAACTACCTTGCATGACTCAGTCTTACATTAAGTAACAAGTTAAAGAAGGAACTGTACTTCTGTATAGTTGATAATGAACACTTACAAAGCCAAGAAATCCAGTTCCATGTAGTGACACACCAACAAATATTCCGTGTTGTTTCTGTGTGTTTTACAAGTTTTACTTATTTAATCTGAAGAGTAAGAAAAAGTTTTTGCATTTCCTAGCAAAAGCATTAGAGCCATTTTCCCTAAATTTGAAAGCTTTTGCTACCACAGGTATGAAGTCATAAAGCAGCAATAGTATCACTCCTTGAATCTGAAGGTGTTGGATCTGCTAGAACTCAAATTCAAGGGAAAGAAAATCTGAACATCACAGTTTGCACTAAAAGCAGAGGATAACTCTTAGCAGCATATATCTTTAGACTAAGTAATTTTGCAGGCCTTGTCATAACCTTCTTCTGAAAACTGTGGTGTTCTCCATCTTTCTTCCAAACTAGGAACAAAACCCAGATAGCAACTTGACAGCCCAGCAACTACAGGCTTGCTCTTGAGAGAGAAATTGCAAGAAACCAGTGGACACTGGATTTCAAGATACTTTTATAGTCATAAAGGAGCAGCTTGCATTAAATGAGTTAAGGAGGCAAATGTTAATCTCATTTTACCTAATGTTTCACTCGGGAAATTATTTCTCTTTTAGCAACTGGCCATGCCAAACAGATATGGATGGGTAATGATGAAGGTCATTTGCTGAACGTTCCTCCTTTCTTAAAACAGGTGCTTCTTTCTCATTGAGCAAGGACAAGGTTAGGAAATGGTCTGGCCAGCAGGATTTCAGGAAATAATGGATTTTTTTTCTTGTTAAGGAGATTGTTTACATTTGCAATTACCAACCAAAAATGCAGTCACTTAAATAAAAGCACAAGTACCAAATTAACATTTGGTAATTCAAATGTAACACATTTCATTCTTCAATTCAGATTAAATTGGAGAAAGCACCTTCTCAACCTCATTTTATTGTTCCTTGCCAAATAAAAAGGAAGTTTTATACAGATATCAAATGGTAATTACTGATGTCATTCAAGTAAATTTTATGACTGTAGGTTGATGTAAAATCATCTTTGAGTTTCAGTGAACTTTTAAAAATCATTTGGATTAGTTCAGTAAAAAGCTAGTCTGAAAACACAACTTGTCTACAGTGAAATACAGAAGTAGGAAAAATCTAAATGTCATTCAGAGCAAGTGCACTATTTATCAAGTAGCACACTACAACATTTGAAGGAAGATAGCACTGGCTTTATAAACAGATCGAGTCATTCTGTTTAATTATAAGCTTCATTTTCCTCTAATGGCACCCTCTTCACAGATCTTTAATAGGAAGCTTTTGTTGCAAAATGCAAAGGATACAATACACAAAAGAGACGAGAAAATACTTCAACTTGCAATCAAAGCAAGAGTCCTAACTCCTTTAAAATTATTTTTTTAGTGAAGAGACAAATGCTGTGACAGGTGTTTTCAAGTAGTCCATTGTACCCAAGGCACCTTGTCTCAAAGGTTACAATCTTCCCCATCACAAGGTGCAGGTCTGACATGCATTTTGGGACTCCAAATTGGTATGGAGACTCAACTTGGGTCCACGTAAGTAGAGCAATCCATACAGGCCCTGTTACAGGGGAGTGCAGCATGACTGGCATCTAGATTTATTCAGAATCCCAGTGATTCATTTTTCCCAGCTTCCATAAGCATGGTTTCCAACACACAGACACAGTGCTGGCTCTGAAGCCTGTGCACAGAGCCTTCTCACATGGCTCTGACCCTTATCTGAAACAGCTGCAGCTGTTGCTCTGCCTCATCCATTGCACACAAAGTCAGAGTAAGCAATTTTCATGATGGACAAACCTGTTCTGCAGTTATTATATCAAAATGTGGAAGTTTTGCCACTTGTTTCAGTAGGCTTGTAATAGTTGTGGGTTTTTCACAGAAAAAAATACAACAGCAGAGACCTGTGGATTATTTCTCTCTCAGTTTTAGCTACATGCCCTCCTTCCCTCAGAGTGGATTGTATTACTACAAGCTAACCCCCAACACAAAAATTATTTTAGAACTCCATTTTCCACATCTTGTATTTCTGTGGAAACACTGAAGTAACAACATATCTCAGAGGAAAAAAAAACATTTTCAAACACTAATACAATACTGCAGAAGAAACATATTGCTGAATAAAGGCTGCTATGATTTGCCAAAAAGCATTTGTTCAGAAGATCACATCCTTCACTACTGTGTAATAGACAACCACACTCTGAGCCTGTGCAGTGCCTTAGTTTCTCAACTACTAAAATGGAACCACTAACAAATAAATATCCTCCCATTAGATGCAACAACAAAAAAACATAAGAGAACAATTATTCATATATTATCCTGTCCCAGTTCATTCCAAGATTTGTACTTTACACAGTTTATTATAAAAATACAGAGTACTTATTCTCTATAATACAGTCTTAAACATGCTTTTAATGATAACCAGTAAATATTTCTGAGATTAGATTCAAAGTATATAAAAAGGCATTTGTGACATTTAAAAGCATCCTTCTATTTTGTGGCACTTCTATTTAAAAGCATCCTTCTATTTTCCTTTCTCCCATGCAAATGCATGGCAGAAAGGAAAATAAGGGATCAAATCCATTGGCTACTAGCTTCACTTTACATAGCAGAGGGCAAAAAGCATTTCCAGGTGCTGATATTCATAAGTTAATTTAATTAGTGATAGAGCATCCTGTTCCACAGAGGTTATAAATTCCTTTCATCCCTGAAACAGCTCCAGTGCTGTTTATACAAATGCTTGAAGTAGTGAAGTGCTAGTTTTAAAAGAAGCATCTCAGTATATATGCTGATGAGGTGGGGCTAGAAATATCGAATGCCATGAACTACAGCAGCTAATTTTGATTTCCACTAGATCCTAGCTTTCACTAAAATGCAAAGTGACAAAATAATTCAGTGCTGCTGTGACAGCATGAGATTGAGGTTGTAAGTGTTACAACGGCTGCAGCACCCTAGCAGTAAAATTCATATGTAAATCTAAAAATATAGGTTTTTTAAAGTTCCTTTTTCCTCAAAAAAAAGGAGAAAAATCTCAGGAGAGAGTTTCATTGATAATCCCTCAACAAATATAAAAGAAAAACAAGCTGACAACACTCCTCTTACTCCATGTTTTCACTCTTCATGGTAACCTGCCACACACCACTGAATTGGTTTCAGTCCTTGCCTTCTCCCGGGGGAATTTTAATCAGTGCCCAAGGCTGGTGTGCTGCCTGGAGCAAGATACCACAAAATAACCAAATAACGAAATTTCAGTCTTTCTTCTTGAAATGATCTTGTTACATATAAATAATAGAATATTTATTGGAGAAAGAATTCATATTCAAATATCCCATATTTGAAGAAAGGGCATGTTTACACTTGCTTTCTGCAGTATAGATGTTTGTGTAGGCCCCACTGCTTTGTGTTAAGTACAGGTGGTGCTCAGCCAGACACCTGAAGTGCCATACCAGGGGCTGATCTGAGGCAGAAAACAGACCCCTGTTTCTAGTTCTCACTGAAGCTCACAGCTACATATTCTGTTCATATTTACACTCTCTGTATCCACAGCATCCAGTCTGAAATACTTCTGTTCACAAAATTTTAGAAATCTTAGCACACCACAGTAAAGCTTTAAAGAATAACTTTGGTGAACAAAATAAGCAGTTCTTAACAGCAAATTTGTTAAGTACAAGCTTCCTAGACAATCTAGTCTAATAATTACCTTTAATGATCCTGCCTTCAATACCGACCGCAATTGATTTTATTAAAGCTAAAAGTTGGAGATGTCAGCACAACCTTCATTCAGGATACTGTAAGATCTTTAACACTTGGCTTTCACAGCAGCACCATTAGTAAGGCATCTACACCACTCTCTCCATGAAGTTACACATGGATAGTGTACATTTTATGGTCTGCATTTATATTCTGTGGACAGGCTGATAGACATGACTTGCGTGACAAGCTCATTTTAGGTTAAAAATTCTCAGATGATCAGTAGAAAGATAAGGGAATACAGCAAATGCAAGACAAGGTTGATGCTGTATGAACAGTCTGAAACTTTTTTAACCTTATTTGTTCAGGATTTATCTAGTTCTGTTATTATGATAATGTACCAGCAACTTAAATTTATCTCTGTCAGATTTTAAGTAGCATCTGGAATGCAGTTGTGTGTCTCTGTTTACCAGCAAGAAGAGATTTAATTTGGTATTCCTAACTTGTCCTTTTGGGATATTACAAGGACAGGTGCTACAAGAACAAAGATAAGCAGATAAAGTGCCCCACTAGTTTTAAGCTAAACCACCAAAATTCTCATATTGAGGTTCAAAAGATTAGCACATATAGTAATTAAAACATAATCGTAATCCAAGTACATAATCACCCAATCAGCAACAGTATATTGTATACTCCAAATCTAGATAAAATGTTTATTTGAGAATGACTTCTATTCTGCATATGGCAGGCCATTTCTCCATATACACAAAACCTGGGAAAGAAAGAGAGTCTACTTAGCTTCAACAGAACTCAGTGGATTATCACAGCCTTTGTGATCTTGGGTTTTAGTTGATTGACTGCCATTTTTCTCTCATTGTTTCTAAAACCAAGCATATAATAAGCAAGCCCTTTGGCATTGATTAGGACCTTCCCATTCCCAACCCTCACTCTCCCAACCCCCCACCTCTGACAGAGAAAGTGTTTCAGATCACAATCACTACTACCCTGGCAGCTCTACTCAAAGCCTAGGTACGTCAAGATAAAGAACACATACAGAAAATCTCCCGATGAACAGAAAAAATCAATACACCCATGGACCAAAAGAGGGGCCAGTAGTCCAGAGCGTGATCAAGACACACACAGTTATTAGTTAATAAGACAGTAACTACACAAGAACCAATACTGGCTCAGAAAACCCAGCTGGTGAATGCTGTGACAGGACAGTTTATATCACAGAATGCAGACCAAGAATTTTTGGCCTGAATTTTAGTCCTACTTGGTGTGAGTACCCATAAAACCATAAGTCTTGTCTTTATCCCTGGTGGCGGTTTCAGTTTTGCAGAAACTTGGAGGCAACTTAAGATCTAGCCAAAGCTAAGCAAGAGGCTTTGATAAATATTTCTCTGTAGCAGGTCCTGTACCTCAGACAAAATCTTATGTTAACCTTGTCAATGAAGTGTGTTGCATGGTTCAGAGATACTCCAGGGCACAGTACTAAAGCTTGGTGTGGAATAACATACCTGTCTCCCAGGGAAGTGTGACTATTATTTAAGACACTAGTGGCCTCCACTGACAGCATAATAAATCTCTTAAATCAGTAACTGTGTATTAAAGTAATTGAAAAGTACACATCTGCAATTAAGAAAGTGTGTGACATAAAAGAAAAATTAGACTTGCTACCTCAATCTTCCGTGGCCCAAATTTCAAACTGTGGAAAATGGTTTCAGCAGTATGATTCACCATCTGTTTGCATTTCTGTGTCAGAAAGGAGAAGCAAAACTACTTTCCCTACCACATATCATAGTACCTTAGAACTGCAGTTGGGGAGTCTTTGGCAGAGAATTGAAGAGAATGATTCTGTGAGATGCTGGATTACTTAAACAGTTACATTAACAGCACTCAACTGACTAACCCATGCTAATAGTTGCATCAGCTATTACATTTATTAATTGTCTGTCGAAGCAAGAGCCCAGCTCCTGTAGAAAGTCATCTCAAGACTTGGCAAACACCTAGTGTTCAGACAAAGCACATGAATTCCACTTGAGGTAAAAGCATGCTGTTAGCTGTTGAATTCAATGCTGGAAGCTTTCTAAGTTTTTTCTGCACTATCTTACCATTCACACTAATTAATCTCCGTAGGGTTTTGTAATATTGCAAGAACAGTAACTAAGATAGGAGTGGCTGAGTGATGAATGCTAAACTGGTATGTGTTACTCAGCCACTTCAGTTTCAGAAATATCTCTCTCATTAAGAAATGGATGCAAAACCATGACATCAGAATATTATAGCACAGTAACTAAGTCTTTTTAGAAGCACGGGGTAACTATGTAACGAGGAGAGGAGGAAGTTGTTTGGGGGTTTTTTGGCAAGTCAGCTTTTAAACAGATACTCAAAGTTTCTTCTCAAAGCAGAGCAGATAGAGTATTACATCATACTACTACTTGACTGCAGAATAGAAGAGGTAGAGACTTACACAGTTATGCTCAGTCTCAGTAAAGAGCTGAACTATTGTGCATTAGGAGGAAAGGTATGAGCATGATTTGCTCTGGGACTGTTCCTCCTCCCTTAGGTCAATTCTGTTCACATTAATTCTAGGTCTTGCAAGATCTGTTTTCTATAAACATGAAGAAACTGACAAATAATCATACAGAACATTCTGGACTGATGATTGTATAAGCATGTAGTTGCAGTGGGTTTCATTTAACTGCCAATCTTCAGTTTTTTTAATATGAGTTTTTACACATTTTTTATAATCACTTTTGTACAAGCCATTAGCTTATTTCAGGAGAGTTCTCATGACCACAGCTAGGCAAAGCACTAGATAGGCAATAGCTTCCCTTTACTTCACATGATAAACACCACCAACATAAGCTCATGTATATAATTTTTATACAAGAAATATTAAGGTGCCTTCCAGCTGGTTTAGAGCTCACCAAGTCAAATTTATCATGATTGAAATCACTATTCAATTAAGAGACTTTTTGCAGTATTCTTGTGACTTCAGAACAAATATCGATTATGCAAATTCAACCCTGTCAAGCACAATCAAGTCACATCTATAGCAGAAGTAATGGAGGAAAAGAAAGTCTGGATTTCGGTGCAAAAGGACTATAAACACAGGTGCCATATCTTCATCAGTGCCATAAAATGACTTCATCTTCCACTTTGACATTGAAGAACATTGTTTAGATGCAANCCTTTACAGAGCTTGGCTACTTCTCCATGTTCCCAACTTCATCCTTATGTAACTATGGACAAGATAAAGCTTTAATTAAATACATCTCATCAATGCATAGTTCTCTGTCCTGACAGCTCTAGTACTCCAAGTGGTATGACACAAATTCACATACAAATAGAAGTTTCCAAGCTATATAGAGAAAGAAGCTCTACACCTAAACTAGTTCCAAGTCCAAGATTAAATACTTTGGATTGTTTGAATATCCCTTTATCCCATCTTAATTGTGTTTTTCAAGGAAGGAAATTGTGAATTGACTTATTGAACCAGGGTCTGGAACTGTTTTCACATTGCTGTTTCTGTCTCAGTGTTTAAGTTTGAGCATACATTACGTACTTCCGCTTTACACAAGATAGACATTTATGAAATGTTACAGATAACCCAGTTTTAAAATAAGCAAAGAGCAGCCAATGGGTTTGAAAACTGAAATATTCTCAATAAGATCCAAATTCTTATTTCTTTAATGCTATACTGACATTTGAGTAATTTCTTTTGAGCTGAAGCTAGTAGATTAAAACTTATGTTAATGGTAGTGAAACTTCAGGTTAAGATGTAGAAAAATAACATGTTGTGGCACATTTGACAGGAACCCTGCTTCTACTGCAGAGTAATTTGAGTGTAATGAAATTCTCCATTAGCATTCCAAGGCTTCAGTAACACTTTATAATTCACTGACTCCCTTCAGAAACCTCTGATGTAGGAGGAAAGAATCTAGTGCTATCCTCTCCAAACCCCTCTTCATTTTCATTTGAAAGACTGATTAAGTTTCTGGGATGATTACTTCCAAGGGTGGGTGTTCCCTCCACATGCACACTATTTACCTGCCTTTATAATTTAATTCCCATGAAGGATGAAATGTCATTTTAGTTCAGAAATGCAAAAGCAGAGTTATGCATGACAAGCCAATGACAGCTTGCTTTTAACAGTGCTTTGCAGTACTAAAAATAAGCATGTTAATATAAATCCTAACTAAAATACGCAATTTATCTATAAGTAGCCAATAAAGCCAAATCCTGATTTGCTGATTAAATCCCCTTCCATAAAATCACTTCTAACACACAATCACAGTACTAGGTAATGTATCAGACATCTTTGTATATCAGTTAAAAAAACTAAATAGGTCTCCTGTAGGACAGGCCAATGGGGCAGCATCGTTGCGGGAGTGTGCTGTGGAGTCATTAGAAAGATCAACTAGTTGAGGCCCTTGGGGAAGAGGAAGAAACTTCCTATTCACAGGCCCGGGTCCTCAAGGGGGACTTTAGCCGCCTGAATGCCACCTGCTAGAGGGACAACACTTCAGGACACAAGCATTCCCTGAAGGGCTCAGCAGCAGCTTCCTGATAACTGATGGGAAAGCTGCAGGGTGGATGTGCTCTATGAGCTCAGTACTGGACAGGAGGTGATAAGCAGGCTAAGGCTAAACTCTGTCTCCAGTGAAACCACAAGAGTCAATGGCAACAGCTGACATGTCAGAAAATGCACCTGATAAAACAGAACCTCCTTGTTCATTGCAAGGGTGGTCAAACATTACACCAGTTATCCAGTCCCCATCCTTGGTGTTATTCAAAGCCCAGCTGGACACAGCTCAGATCAGCATGCTCTAGTTGACCCTCTGAGCAAAAGGATTGGATTATATCTCCAAAGAGACCCAATCTCAGTGATTCTGTGATCAGTCCGATCAGAAAGATTGCTTTCTTCTGCTTGATTTAATAGACAGCCATCTGTCAATGTCAGGATAATATCTGCAATTATGAAACCAGGTGATATATCCTGCAGACCTAGTGTTTCCGCTATACATATTAATTATATAATTGTCTATACTGTGCTAGCTCAGTGATTCCTATAACAATTTACCATGAACTTGTTTCACTTACTAATTTTCTTCTTTATCTCAGTAATGGTTAATACTGAGCAATGCATAGCATGAAAGATAAATCATTTTATTAATTAATAGTGAGCTCTTCATGATAACAGATGACTAAGCTTGACAAGCTTTCAGTTAATAGACACAGGCTCCCTGCAGGCATTTCATTCCTCCAGACTTGTTGTGACGTCACTTGCAATTGCATCATACTAATAACACATCTCACATTGAAAGCAGTTAACAAACTATGTAATATTCTTGATTTGCCAGCCCCCAGCACCAATGATTACCATCTGATCACCTGAAAGGGTCTTATAACATCACGATAGGCAAGGCCGAGGCCAGGTACCCCAAAATTTGCTGGAAAGGCAAAGTTAATCTTACCATAATACATCAACAACATATAGATAACATCACCATAGTGTCCAAGCATTCAACAAGACTGGAAACTAAGGGGTTATTTTACTTGAAGTTAATTCATAACCTTTGTAAAGCCTTAGAGCCTGTGGACGGGTCACAACTACTCTTCAGTTACAGCAGAAGTTTCAAGGTAAACAAAGGGCTTTTTTCCAACTCACACAGCTACCGAGAACATTAGTATTAGCACTGCTCTTGCAGTATGTTCTAGTGATTTCTTTGGTTTGTTCACTCACCCAAGGCTGAAGGAAGAACACCAGAAATTCAGGAAAAGATCCACACATTTTCACTAATTCAGTCATTTATTTCATTCAGTACATTAACTTTCATGGTATGAACACTCAATTGCCTTACACTTGCATACATACATGCAAATTATTTTCCCCTCCCAGAGTTACATCAGAATGTTTCCTCAATAGGTTAGAAGCTTTAGGTGTTTTCTCCATTTTTCCTATAAAAAGAGATTAAAATTATCTGTTCTGTACTTTGCAACTAAAAGCTATATTCTGAAGCACCAACTCTTAGGTAGAAGCTTGTGTCAGCCATTTAGCAACATTAGAAACTCACAAATGAAAGAAGCTACATGAACATATTTAAATCTTTTCCAAACCAAGTTATTGCACAGTTCACAGGAGCTGACAGGTGGAATGCAATTCCCACCCAAGAAGTGAAAAAGCACACATCCATCTCCACCAGTATGTAAAGACTGCTCAAATAGTAATTAGCTTACTTGTTGCTTTTCTGTTTAGATTGGAATATAGTAAGTTCAATAAAAGTTTAAAGAACTTTCAGAAGGGAAGTTTCAATGCTGAAGAGAGAAAATGCCATCCCCAGAATTAGATGTGCGTTTTGTCACTAGACCCCAGATTTCACTTAACTTTTTTTTCATCGATACATTAATTTCTAGTCACAAGAACGCAAACCACATTCTTTAAGCAATACAGAAAAGTTTTACAGACAAAGAGAAACCATTAATTGAACAGATTTGAATCGGTCCACCATGTATTAATATCTCTTAACACACAGAATGAAAGGATGAAAGGTCAGTCAGCATTGAAGACCTGGGAGTTATCTACATTTTAAATCAAACCATCAGGAAAATGAGATTAAAGCATTACTGGTTTTTGGTGTTTGCCTTTTTTTTTTCCCCCTAGAGGAACAACAAGCAGCTAAACATCTAAAGTTTAACTGTCCTAATAGCAAGCAGATTCTGGGAATGCACAGCCTTGACTGTCACATCCAGCCACTAGTGGAACAGAAGGTGGATATGGAGCTAACTCTGTTCACGCTGTATTTTCTTTAATTCACTTCAGCAGGTGGTAGACAGGTTGGTTGGCAAAGAAAGCAACCTAGAAACTGTATTCTGTCTAGTGGAAGTGACAGCTGTGAAGGAGCACAGCATTTTACAATGCCAGTACTGATAGACAGCAGCTCACTATCATCTCTCCTTCAAGATAATGAGCTTAGTTTTCCTTTCTCCTCAGTGTTTACCAAAAAGGTGCCAAATAGATGTCTTTTGCTAATAGCTATTCCAAAAGCCACAATATCAAGACATAATGGAAGACATTTAATCTGTCAAAGATAAATCAAGATTTTCTTTGATTTAGAGGTTTTGGAGTAAATATCTTATTATCTCCATCACCTATGCAGTCAAGCAACACTAGGACTTGAAAGCTTCAATGTAATAGATAAACAGGTACTGGACAATCTGTTGTGAGCTTTTGGAGCAGCACAGCTAGATCTGAACATTGTAACAATTTGTAATGAAATCTACACAAGTATTTTTCATCTGACATGTTTTAGTCTACCTACCATATCCTCCCTTTACATAGGAGTCCAGTGAGAAAGAACATAATCTTTTCTTCAAAAATAACTTGCTTGGTTCTTTCAAAACTTAAAATAGCAAACCACATTGTGAACAGTGGTATAAGCAATTTTCCTATTCCCAGTTATGATCATCAAAAGGTTGAATGCTAGCTCCGTTTCTGGCAATTATTTTTTCTAACATCCAGTAGTACAAGGTGAACCCTCTCATGCAGCTTTTTTTCTTTTGCATTTAGGTACAGCATTTGAGTGGTTAATGCAGCACAGTTCTGTGGAGAGATTTTGATACATTGCTTCCTCACTTACTCCAACACATCTGTGAAAGTTATAACACTGGGTGTGTTTGACAGTGCAGTTAAATCAAGAAGCCGGCATATTGCCATGAATCAGCTCTCCCGTTGCACAGCCTGATCCTCCCAATAAACTCCACTACTCTCTGGTACAGTATTTCCAGAAGAGAGGTGCACATTTATTGGGAACTAGAAAAGTGTATTAGCTAGGTGAATCATAGTGGTACACAGAATGAAAACACACCCACTTGATCATCATATTGTACTGGGTTACACAAAGATTAACTCAGTCAATATCAATGCATGGAAGTTATAAAGTATATAGTTAATTTTTTGTTCCTGGTGATAATTTTTGTTCCTTGTGATAACTGGTCCTACTGTTCAGTAGGGCCTGTTGTGACAAGACAAGGGGTAATGGTTTCAAAATAGAGGGAGGGAGATTTAGATTGGATATTAGAAAAAAGTTCTTTACTGTGAGAGTGGTGGAGCACTGGAACAGGTTGCCCAGGGAGGTGGTGGATGCCCCATCCCTGGAGACGTTCAAGGCCAGGTTGGATGAGGCCCTGAGCAACCTGATCTAGTTAGGGATGTCCCTGCTTCTTGCAGGGGAGTTGGACTAGATGACCTCTGGCAGACCCTTCCAACTCTGATCATTCTATGATTCTATGATCTTCTAGGTTTGAATAAAACACTACCCTCCTATCAAATTAGACCCTATTTTGTGGGACAAGAACTGAAACTAAAGGTCTATCCGTGACAATTCTTATCCAAAGTATAAAGTCTTCCCTATTAATTCTAACATTCTTCCAGCTTATCCTATCTTAGTTTCAAAATCCATTTAATATATAATTCTGCAATCAAGAGTATTTCTCTAATCTATCCTACAAAGCTATGTTATATGCTACAGTTAATCTTCCCATGCCAAAAGGAAAAAAAATGCATCGCACACCTATACTGTTGTCACACGTCCCCTTACACTGTGTTCACCGGTGTAAGACTAATGAAAGTAAAAGCTACATCAAAATATATACTGAGCCCACTGAAGTAACACAGGGTCTTTACATACATGGATGTATTTTCGTTATACCTACTGTTGGGGACAATCTTTGTCATACAAATTTATGGGCATATTAGTTATAACCATTCTATTTTGTGTTTTATCTCTGCGGGAACAGTATTATACACTGTTCCAATCATCTGAGTGTATTAAAGGTGTTATGCTTTCAACACATCTTATTTGCCTATGAATAATTTGTAGCAAGATAACCACAGGCTTCTTTTTATCAGAACATTAACATTTAATGTGTGTTTGAACTCATGACCTGCATGTTTCCAGGTGAGATAAAAGCATCAATATTGGTGAAGAACATTACACTGATATCAGTGGGGAGTGTTTAACCATGACTGACATAACAGCTTTACCCAAATTTACTTTCTGTGCAAGGCATTCACTGGAAGACTTCCCATAGTTGCTTGCTCACACTTGCTGTGAGGAGATCACTTCATATACCTAAAGCTGAAAGCAAAACATCTACTTCCATGCTACCTGTGCAAGCATCACCCTCTCTGGGCCATACATCAGTAATAGGATTCCAAAAGAGATCTTTCATTTCAGTTCAAGTCAACTAGGAACAAAAGACATGCTGTTTATGGACTTCAAAGTAGCTTCTTTTGCCTGAAGTAAGTAGTTACACAAACAGTTCTAACTAGCAGATCTCAGGTAGCAATCTTTGCAGGGGACCAAGTATTAAAACAGGAGCAAGTACCGTTCTTCCACTAACACAGTTGTTGGTAGAATACATGTGCTCACAGGGCAAGCACATTTAGCCTACAAAATAAGTATGCAGACAAGTAAAACAACATCATTAATATATGCAGCAGTGTGCAACTCCAGAGCGACAACAGCAGTCAGTGTATTCTCAAGATAGCAAAACATTTATATGCTGAGATGTATTAATGTATTAAATATTTCAGCCCTTTCTGAGGGAGGAATTCTGGCAATAAAATTGCTGATAGTGAAGTCTGAATCTATTTAGATTCATGGTGATTTTGCAAATATTGACTACGTTTCTTTTTCATAGGGTACCACAGTTTCTACCACCTGATTTTGAATGCTAAGCACACACATGAAGGTATTTTTTGCTGAAAAGAGCCTTAATGTAAGATGCTGTATTCTATGCAAATAAACATTCCATGTATTATATATCCCTTGCAAAGGTTGAACAAGTTATGCATAAGTAGTCCTATAATGGATTTTTTTACATGCTAGCTTTTCTTCTTGCCACAATGGTCTTATAGCATTAGATAAATAGAACTTCTAAACTGAACAAGTGAGATTTAAAAGTGCATTCATTCACCATCCAAATGCATTTTGGCTAATAATCCCTTCCACAGATTTAACATGCACTGCATGTTCAAGTCAAAGTTTGAGAAGTTTCATCTTGTTGAGGTTACAGAAGTTAGAGTCACAGAATGACAAGGTTGGAAAAGACCATTAAGATCACTGAGTCCAACTGTACCTGTCCTCTCCTAAACCATATCCCTGAGCATCTCATCTACCTGTGTGTTAAATACATCCAGGAATGGTAACTCAACCACCAACTTCAGCAGACTGTTCCACACAAACACCGCTCTTTTGGGGAAAATCCATTACTAATATCTAATCTGAACCAGCCCTGGTGCAGCTTAAGGCCATTTTGCCTTGTCCTATCACCTGTCACTTGGCTGAAGAGACCATTGCCCACCTCTCTACAACCTCCTTTCTGGTTATTATAGGCAGCAATAAGGTCTCCCCTCAGCCTCCTCTTCTCCAGACTAAACCACCCCAGTTCCCTAAGCTGCTCCTCATAACATTTTCCCTCCAGACCCAACACCAGTTTGGTTGCTCTTCCTCTAAACATGCTCCAGGACCTCTGTGTCGTTCTTGTAGTGTGGAACCCAGAACTCGACACAGAACTTGAGGTACAGCCTCACCAATGCCGAGTACAGGGGCACAATCACCTCCCTAGACCTGCTGGTAACCCTGGTTTTGGTACAAGCCAGGATACTGTTGGCCTTCTTGGCCACCTTGACACAGTGCTGGATCATATTCAGTCTGCAGTCCACCAACACCCTCAGGTCCTTCTCCAGCTGACAGCTGTCTAGGCACTCTTCCCCAAGCCTGTAGTGCTGCATGGGGTTGCTATGTCTGAAGTGCAGAACTCTACTTGGCCTTAGTGAACTTCATGCTGTTGGTCTCAGCCCATCAGTCCAGCCTGTTCAGGCAAACAGTAGTTGCAGACTGTCCAGCTAAGCTGGCTGTAACAGAAGTAAAATATTCAGCCATTCTAATGCTAATTTTCTGAGCTAAGTACAACATACCACTAGTGATGGCATCAATAAACTTATGACCCCAAAAAATAGCTTAATACATTAGGGCAGTTGAAAGCAATTCCATTAGAGCTTCAAAAAGTATTAGAAGTGCAAATCTGTGCCTGCACACGCAAGAATTAAAATATAGTTCATGTGCTGTGTATCAGTATTCACTTCCTCTATGGTTTTCCCACACATTCTTGCTGATTAAAATGACTTGGTGAAATATAGCAGCACCAAATGTCATTCTTATCTGACATCTGTAAAAACTTCATCTAAGTTACGGTGGAAGCTTAAAAGCCATCAGGGAAAGCCAACAGAAAAATATTTATTTTCTTTAGGAATGCATTTAATACTTATTTACTTCTATTTTAAAAAGACCTTTAGTATTAGATCAATGACAGTTACATTTAAGAAAATAAACTCATTCCTCTGAGGTACCTTTCTAGTCTATGGGCAGACACTACTATCCCGATTAATATTACATGAACACTTCCATTATCAGCTTAAGCTGACTGAAAAAATAACTTCATCTGTGTTCCAGCCCAGTGCACTCCTTGTCTTCCTTTTCCAGAGTCACAAAGATTTCAGTGTTAGTGTTTTCACAGAAGCCAGGCACAAGCAGACCAATGCTTATAGTGCAAAGCTACTTCCCAACTCTTTTGCTTGTTGGATAGCTCTGAAGTCCAAGCAACTATGGAGTCAGTGTTCTTCTGAATAACTGCCTAACATCCCAGCTCCTCCTGTCTTTTTGCATGAAGCTGTACCAAGATGTTTACCTAGGCTTAAGCTGGGTGTATATCAGAGGCCCAGTATCCCCTCTAACGAGCGATAAGATCAAGTTACACAACATCACAGCCTGCTGTGAATGTACATTTGTCCTGCTTTGTTTTCTTGATCAATACACGGTATACCAGTACCTTTCTCTTTCTCTAGTTTTATATCTTAGTTTTTAAACTAAGACAGGAATAACTGATGAAGCTGATCACTAACTTGTTCACTCTGAGCTCAGTTCAAGTTGCACAATGTCTAAAACGTGTATTGCATAAAGACACAAAGTCTCTCAGAAATAAGATCTAAATAACCTTTTGCTTTATACGTATACAAGTGAATCAAGTTTAACAAAACCTCACATGCAAGTACAGGTATTTGCACTTTTTATAGAGTTTCCTACAAAATAATCTACTATACTTAGTTGTATTCACATGTATTTTAATTAGCCTTCCTAACTTATTTATCATTTAAAATCCTGTCTTTTTGTACTGTTCCCACAAAGAGAAGAGAATGTGATCATCAATCTTGAGGCAATGGTGGTGAAATTAATATTGTCCTTACGCAATTTAATAGCTATTTTTTCTGCAATAAAGTATTCAGTTTTGAACTTTGATTTTATTGCATCCAACTTACTAAAGCTCTAATGTTATTTTTGCAACGAGAAAGCAGTTTTTATACAGGAACCTCATTAAGAAATGAGATGGAACCAATATCAAATGACATAAGCAGCTTGAGGACTGGGAAAACATACAGACCAAAAGCGAAATGGATTTATTGTGACAAGAAACAAAGCACTTCAAACAGGCACATTCCGACCACATCATTTCCTGAAAACATCAAATTGAATGCAAGTGAGAAACTGAGAGCAATATTTACAGATTTAAATCCAATTTTTCCACATGAAGTCAAAATAAGCTAGTAATATACCAAAGTCATGGTTCAAAGAGGTGATTTGTAAAGCAAGACTACAGCAGGTGCATTTAGAGTTCGGTTTTGTAGGTAGAAAACCAAAATTTTTTAGCATCAAGTTAACTAGATCTAAATATGCTCTAAGTGATATTTTGCATGTTTTTACAATAGGTCTGTAGCATTCAGTCAATTATGACAGGACTTTCTGGAGTCCGTACTTGCTTGAAATCTTTAAGACCTGCAACACAGCGTAGCTGAGCACTGAAACAGTGAGGAGTAAAAATGATGCAAAGATATTCTAGAGCAAGCTTTCAGTCAGAGTGAAGATGACAGCATCAGGCAAAAAAACTCCCATGTAATGGAAATGAACCCAATCTGATAGCAAAGTTATATACAGAGCACATATGTATTGTTACAAGTTAACTATTACCTCAGAAAAAGTTTTTTCTAACCTATTTAGGCCAATGTGGGAGTTGCTATGCTAGCAGTAAGACACCAAACAGCTGTATCAAAAGAGCTGTTCCATGGAAATAACTGGGAAGATGTTAGGTAACATTAACAAAAAAGTCAATAAAAATGCTTCTTTGTACAGTAGTTAGGCTAATCAGCACCCCAATTATCTGAATACCAATTGCCAAACAGCACAGATATTCTAAGAAATTATTTACACTAAATTATCCTTTTTAATAACTGTAAATACCCCATTAGAAGATGCTTTGGGACAGTGCTGATGTACTTTTTCCTCAAGTTCCTTACTATGCTACCAATTTTCTTTGAAAAACCACAGAATGCTTACTGAATCCCGGCTTGCTGGTTTCCAAGTCACCCAGAACACTGTTCCAATGTTGTACAATACACACATATTGTGTAGGTGGCTTCTTTTGCCCTTAAACTAAGAACACACCCTACACTTACCATCTTATATGCCCATTTGAAGACATTACTAGCTCTACGCATATTTGGGATCGAAAAACTGGACAACTTAAGAATCAGATTCACTTCATGTTCTTGACACTTGATTACTTTGTAGCATGTAATTATATCACTAAAGCTCCTGAGTAATCAGTATTAGCGTGATAAAGCAGCAGACCACATATAAGCCAGGCAAATATGTGAAACCTATTTTCTAAGTTGTCTGAAGCTTAACAGATGGCTATATGATATAGAATCAGAGATCAACGCAGTTTTACTATATCAGATGTGCAAAATGGTAGTTAGACAGTTATTGAAGAAAACAATAGTGCCTAGGAGACATCCTGGAACCTGACAAGGAAGGACAGAACTAGCACAGGAAAAGCAGAGGAGGAAGTATGTGAAGTGTTTCACTCAACTTTAAAGTACTTCCTCTCTTACACTATTTTTAGAAAGGGAAAAAAATTAGAAGATTAACATCATATCTAAATGAGTCATTATATATTCTACATCTAGACAAAGTGCCTGATCTTAACAGCACTTGTGCTGATTAACTTTTATGTATAATTGAAACCGAGTGTCAGTATTCTTCAGTCAGTGTCAAAAAATAGGTAAGGGAAAACTGCAGGCAATTGAATTAATTAATCCTAGAATCAAATCAGATCATTGGCAATCCAAGCTGAATCACTTGTCAGTATTTTTACACTAGTTTTTATAAAAGTAAGTGGAAAACTAACAGACATGAATTAAACATTTCAATTTCACAATACTAAGCATTCACTCATCACCTATGAAGCTCATTTCTCATCCCATGAGCCTCAATTGCAGCAGTGCCTGCTTAATAAATGAGCACTAATTATTCAAAATTGTGAAGAAATGTAGTACTCAGCATGTATTCCTCTTTCACAGAGTCAGACTGTGCAACAACAGTCTGCCATACAGATTATGAAGAGGGCAATTACAACACAAGCTTAAGACAGCAAAACAATAGTGCTAGTATTTGTATCTGTAGGACTGATTACATAGATTTTGTAAAACACTACTAAGGATATTTTTGCAGTTCTGAGACTGTTAAAAGAATGTCATCAATATTTTTTGTTGCTCCTTTGAGCATTTTGGATTCTTCCATAAGTGATAGAAATATCTATATCCTTCTCAGTTTTCACATGTAACTAGAAACTAGACATTTGGAATTATCAATTAGTATCATTTCACACTTAACATTACTTAAATACAAAGTAGCTTAATTACTATGAACTAAGCAGTAAGACAACTACCATCAGCACCATCTATCTGACCAAGTATCATAGTGCTGTCACTGCATCTACCCAGCACACTATCTTTTCAGTATCTCATTTTGCTTTGCATAAGAAAATTTAAGTAGTAATGTCTATTTATTAATGCAATACTTGCAACACTTTCAATTTTCCTCCAACAATGTGTTAGCGTATCACACCTGATAAATTCATAGGAGCAGAACAGCATCACAAAATTCTGCAAAGTGAAATGCATTAACACACAGTCAAAAAGTCTCAGTATTTCTGATTTAAAGTTTTAGATTTTGAAGTGCTGGCCATAACATTTTCAAACACTTCAAGACAAAGAGAACTGGAATTCAGACATCATTATTGGGCAGAAGTAAACACAAGACTTGGCCTAGACTCAAAGTCACTTGGCACATGAAGCCATTTCACCAACACCAGTTCTCTGTGATTTTGTTAGCTGTTTTTATATTGCCACACGTGACATATGTCTGTTACCACAGTAGCATAAGAACTGTAAAACACACATTTTTAAAAACCCAACAAATTCTGCATGTCCAAGAGTTTTACTTGGCAGGAAAATTGTGCAAGTTAAGCTTTATCCAGCTTTAAATAAATTGCAGATGTAGCACAGAAAGCAGAAGATTTAGATGTTCACATTTTTATATCACATCCAAGTAACATGAGATTTCTTTTACTACAATGCCTAGCAAAGGTCACAAGAGCCATTAAAACACCTTAACCCACATTAATGTGCAGCTATGCTAAAGCTGTCATACAGCAGTAAAAAATGGTATCATTTCACTGCAGCATTAGGGTTAACAGTGAATTCAAACCATGGCCAACCTCACTACTCACATCCAGCACCTACATAATGTCCCTTACTCCTGGGACCCTTTTCTATGACTTGAACTTGCCTTACACCAGAGCTAATGAAGCAAAAACATTCTTCTATCTATACTGGAAAGTTTTCGTTGACATCAGCCACTCACCCAGTTCTCCTAGGACATTGTCATTAATTCCACTCTGATTGCAGCTTTGCATCTAGAAATGCTGCAATATTTGGTGGATACTTTTGTATGCAGTTTGAAACAACTGTACATGGGGATTTATAGTCATGCTCAAAATGGATCTCTATCAAAGCTTTAGAACATGTTCAACTTCATCTAACAGTATCCCAGAGAGGGGATCATGGGGTTTGGAATTGAATGGTTCTTTAAGGAGGAAAACCCATGTGTTTGAGTGCATCCTAATGGCATTTTAGGAAGGCAGAGGGTAGAAAGATAAGGAAAAAAGTAATTATAAAGGTAATTAATAAAGGCAGAACAACTGTCAGGGCATTAAACACTGTCTGAGGACTCATTAACATTGCAGTTATAGCATTTCCTCCCCCAAATGAAGCCACGTAAAAGCAGCTTGGTTTAAAAATTAACATGAAGGTCCATGACAGCCACATTACAAACGGAAAGAAATAAGAGAAAATACATATTGATGAGTTGTAAAAACACTCACAGGATTTTCAGATACGTTGGTAGTGTAGTCATATTAATTTAATCTTAACAATTTTTATACATTTTATTAATGAATTGCTAAGAACCAACAGAAAATAACGTAGGAGAAAATGTTGTATGTGAAGCAGTGACTTCTTAAAGCACATGGAAGTTAAAGCCAAGTGATAATTAACTAAACATCAAGAAAGTTTCATTTTGCTACATAATAATTCTGGAGAAATCCTCATTGTTCCCCCACTTCCATGTAGTTGAGCTCAAGTGCCTTAGAATATTCCTACCAATTCAAGTAATTAACAACCCCTTCCCCACAGGTCAGAACATTTTGGTGGTATATTAGCACACAACAGAACCTGCAGAATTCTGTTTATAAGTCAGCATTTCTATATTTGTAGTTTAATAAGTGTATGAACTTACAAATAACTGAAATATTTGGCTAATTTTCTTTAGAGATACCTACAGAAATTGCATATCTCGCCATTAGATGTCCCTGGAAGTCTTGCCCAGCAGAACTGTGGTGGCTAACGCCTTAGCTGGCTCAAATGACACCCAAGAGATGTAACTACTGCTAATACTTACCTTATTGTACCTTATACCTGCCTGGGTCCCACTGATGTTTTAAACATCAGGGTTCCCCACAGGAATGTAATGGGCAAAGCACTGTGTTCAGCACATAGTATTGCCTTGAGCACCTGGGCAGTGACTACATATAGAGCCTCTTGGTACAATGATGCTGCTGACAGTATCAGGCAGAAAGAAATGCCTTGTCATGTCACACATGTCTCACAACAAGCACTACCTTTTCAGGGTTCTTTTTTTCCTGTAACATACACTGGTGTTTCCCATATGGTGTAACAGTTCAAATGCTTTTACTTCTTCCCTATTCCCACTACAGGGGGTCTTATTTTTATCTGACCAGGAGTTTTATTAGTGTTCTCAACATACAGTAGCACAAGGAAATTAAAAAAAAAAAAAAAAAAAAAGAGTTCTGCAGTGACAAATCCCCAAATACTTAGAAACTTAGTGTCATTAGTATTTTAAATTCAAGAAATAGCTGGAAATCTTTCCAACATCACAAGCTGCCAAGATACAGTGGTCTCTCATTTGAGCGTGTCTTCATTTGACTGCTGAGGAGACTCATAGGATAACAGGCTACACTGGAAATCCTATTGCTCTCAGGAGGACTGGTGTTCCATGACCAGTTTAGATATAGCTTATACTGATTAAAATTAGCATTTGAAATATACACACAGGGAACGTTTTCTGAAACCTAGAGGTTACATATTAAGGCTTCGTCTGCATTTCTGAGTTTCACTGATGAAGTTGTATCCATTCAATTCACAGAACATACAACTCAGCAGGTTTTGACATCAGAATTTTCAATACAGACCACTTTCCCTGCAGAAGTGTTATTTTGTGTGATTAGTTTGTAGGATTTGGGAGGTTCTCATGGCATGAGTTCCATCTGCCCTAGAGGTATATCTGAGTTTGGCTGCCATGCATTTTGCAGCTATAGTTGTCTACATAAGACTGTCAAGCCAGGGTTCAACACTGCTGTGGCTAATACAAGGTAATTAAATCACTTCCCAGCACATGCAAAATTTATGCTGAATACAAGAATCAAACATGAGGCCATGAAATTTACATTTAGGAAAACTGCAGTGGAAATTCTGTGATGCAGTTTATCATCTGCCACTGAATCTTTCCAGCAAGGATCCTACATTATGTCTGACAACACGCTCCACCCATACTTTCACTTGAGACAGGGTTGCATAAACGTAACTTCTGGGTCGAGTCCTGTGCTATAGGATAGAGATGGAGTTGCATTGTAGGAAGCACCAAGTCTACTAGCTAAACGGACACAAGTATTCTGCAAGTGATATAGCACAGGGCATCAAGAGCCTGTTGCTCTATGTTTCTCAATCTCTGTCAAATTCCACAACGTATCCATTTATCTATCAAATTCTTGACAAGATGCCGTAAGGAATCGTCCAGGACCATTTTATGGCTTTAACATAGTTGTGTTATCCATTCACTAACTTGTACTCATATAACATAGCTTTAAGTGGAAATTTTATACTTTGATTCATATTTATCTTTTTTAATAGTAATGACAATTATTTGATTCCCTCCATAATATATGTTTTGGTCAATGGGAAATGAGAAATTAGCAGAGGTGCAAGCAGTGGAGAGGGTAGTTGAGTAAAATGCAGTAAGACAAAGTATTCTGTGAAATCTTACAAGCATAGATCAATTCATACAATACCTCAATGAGCAAGAGATATTATTCCATTTTATGGAAGTTTGAAACACAATTAGAGTGTTTTGCCTCAGGACAGAACTGTCAGATTTGGGATTAGAGGCCCTGGCTCCCATTCTCTTATGTTTACTATCCTGACTTACATCCTAACTGTAAAAAGTAGATACAGCATGACAGCAGAACTGATATTAAAGAAAAGCTAAAATAAACCCTTCTGTCAGACTAACATGCTTTGCTTCATTAAAATAAATTTATCAAAAAATACCAGGTATCAATTTAGATTATGGCAATTGATTGTTTTTGCAAATGGGTGAAAAACAAAACCTGTCAAAAAATCTTATTACAGTAACAATGCCCTAAAATCAGGTTAACATTTTCTATATTGCCTCACATACCTAGATAAAGACCACATTGAAAGAGGAGCAGAGTGCACACAAAACTGAAGTTTGATGAAGATTGTTCAAGTCCTGAGAAAGCAGAGTGACTTATCACTTGAAGTGTACTCCCTGCACCACTCAGCATTTGTTGTTTGTCATCAGCAATTGAACTCACCCGATGCTAGCAAACCAGCATGCAGGTACCCCACAAAAATTTCAACCGGGTTTCTCTCAACCCGGTTTCTTCAAGAAAGCAGTGATAGGGATTGGAGCATCTGTTTTCCACCTATGCTGTTTTGTGGTACCTTTTTGTAATTTATAAATGAAGTGTAAGTGAATAATTCAGTTTCATAAAGTGATAGAGCATCACTAAGCAATTTTCCATAAGCCCCCATAAAATGTTTTTAGACATTTGCAAAATCATATCTAAGATGGCATTTAATTAATGTGGGTACATGACATTAGTACTGAACACTAACTAACAAAAACCTTTTTATTCCCATTTTACTCTCCCCTTCTTCCCCCCTCTTGATTTTGTTAGACCAACTCAAGAGCAGCTCTCCTCTGAAGCCACAGTCTGGGGGATACCTTACACAAAACAAGAGATGTTTTTTCCAAGTTTTGAGTCAATGTAAAATTTCTAAGATTACCTTGAAATTTTAGATACAAGCCCCAAAATGCTCTTTTCAGTAAAAGCCAATACATACTAAATTTTACCTTCTGGAAGCTTCCATTTGACTCTCCCCTAGCCTCTGTTAGAACTTAGTCAGCACGGTTAGGTCACTATTTTGTGGCACTCAGAGTAGGAGGAACCCTAGCTAGGAACTCAGCAGCATCCTCAATTCAGAAGTTCAAAAAGAAACAAGAACTTTCTCATTTACAGAGAGAATAAATAAAACAGCATACAAATGAGAGGAAAGAGTCAGATAAAAGGAAGAGCAAAACTAAATAAAAAACTCCTGTAGTATTGTTCCTTCCTAGTATTCTTGTCAGAGCGAAAACTAGTTGAAGTACTGGAAATATAAAAATTTAAGCCACATTTTTCTTACAAAAAACTTTTATCACAAGAAGTGTGTGTTCTCAAACACTTTTTGTCCTTAATACACCTTTTTTTGCTAAACACTTCAAATTACCATCTCTAGCAGCCTTCTTTGCATGTTTCCACCCTGCTCAACACTGTCAGCTGAAGGAGCATCTTCTCAAGCTGAGCAGCAGGCTGCTTATGGCCACAGCAAGTGATTGACAGCTAACACAGGGACCGCAGCCCCTGCTGCACTTGACATGACAGAAAGCTCTGTTGCCAGGGAAAGAAGTCCCAACTCAGTGCCATCGTGAGAACAAAGCAGTGATCCTCCTCTACAAAAGCACAGTTTCCTTTGAGATATAAAAAGAGCTGGAACGGGGGTGCAGAAGGAAGAACAAGAAATGGATTATCTATTATTGCATTTAAGTTTCATCCTAAAGTGGTCATTAGAAGATTTTTGTTGTATCTTTCAGAACAAGCCAGTCATCAATACAAAAAGACACAGAAAGAGAGTGCCTGCTTAAGTTCTACAGACTTAAAAAGAAGGGGATTTTCTTCCATGAAATTCAACTTGCCATTACTGCCCACAAATGGGAGAGCTTCCAAGGAACAGGGTGTTACACAGACTGTTTTCAACTGAGTTGCACTCTTGCCATAACAAAATCATCTGAAGTTTCCACTTCAAAACAAAACTTCTTGAAACTGGATTCCCCTGTTAATTCACAGAAAGCCATTTTCAGGTTACTGCAGGAAATAATGTCGGCACTCTGGAAAAAATTTGTCTGCTCCAAGAAAATTGGCAAGCATCACATTTTGTGTTTAAGGAATAGTACCAGACATTATGAAAACAGCATCTGCCAGTATTTTGTGTAGTGTAGACTGTGTTCCAATACCTACATCTTATACACGTAGTGTTATACTTCAACAGCAATTGATAAGTAAGTTTTCAAAAATTAATTCAGTCTTTCAAGTACAGGTATCCCTGAATTCCTAGGTCAGCATATGTGGTAATTCAAAGAAAACTTTCTATTTGTCAAAGTCATGTTTAGTAGAGTGAGTGATTTGAAGGCTGAAAAACATTCCACAATGCTGTAGAACGTATCACTTAGGAACAGGGTCATGGAACAAATTTATGTAACATTTTTTAACTGGAAGAGCAGTGAGCTGCATAACTACCTAATGCAAGAGTCCTGGAACCCATCTAGAGACTAACATGACAGTCTTTTCAGAAGTTTTATTTTCTATGTAGGTTTTTTTTTTTACCTTTTGTGGGGTAGAAGTTCAGCAATGAAGTTGAAGGTCCTTTAGCAGTTAAACTCATGATAGATTTCAAGTTCAGCTAGGCATACATGCTGCGACAGAATGAACATTTGGGGTTTTATACCTCAAAAGCACATGCTCTAGGCATGCAAGATGTCATTAGGTACAAGTCACCTAATGCTCAAAATATGTTCAGACTGCATGTGTGGATTTGAGTCATGAAGTCTCCAGAGTGCACTAAACAGCACAGAGACAAAACTTAACATTCAGGTCCGATGAAGCCAGTATCTAAGATTTCAAGGATCAGCCTTTTTGAAGATAATTTATTGTTTTGCCAAAAAATAATTTAGGATTTCAAAATTGCATTGGTCACCGTCATGAGAAATTCAGATCTTTGCTGGGACTCAAACAGCAAGAAAGCTTCTCGATTTCATAAAAGTGCCTGGAAATGCTGTTGCTGAAACAGAGCTTACTTGTGATTTTTTCTGCATGTAGAGGAGTTCCACAACTCAAATACTTCTTTTGACCACTGAGGTATAGGTAGCTATAGAAAAATACATAGAGACAATATATATCAAGCTGTTTTTCACTTGAAGAGGTCCAGTGCTGTACACTATGGACTCTTCCTTTCAGTCTTATCCGCAACAAAGCATGGGGTACCTCAAGACCCTCAAATAACATTAATGCCGTAATTTTCTTTAGCACAGAACTTCTAGATGCTCTCGAAGCCTGTTAGCCAAATGTTACATGTGGGTCTTCACAACACCCTACTTCCCATTCATTTTATCCCACAGGATAAAATTTTCAGGTGGATCACATTAAATATGAGCAGTGACATAAACCGAACACTGAATAACACCACTCTACAGCAGATAGATCTATACAAACTACTCTTCAATTAAAGAGAACTACATACTGTGCTGACAGAATGTGCCAAGTGTGGAGTATAGCATTAGCACCAAAACACTCAAGGACAAAATGTCTTCCACTCCCAATTGTTCTTGTACTAGATCAGTGTTTTTATACTGAAGGCTTTTGTTTCATTCAAATAGATGATATCCAAACTAAATACCTCTGAGCTCTAGAAATGCTCTTAAAAATACATTAATCTAACAGGCTTTAACTATCCAGCCACAGCTAATATTCAGATATTTGATACCACCAACCAAAGATTATTCATATCATGCAGCTTTTTTTTGCTTACAAAATGAACCTGTCACGTAATTGACTGTCAAATACAAGATTGAACTACTCTGCATGATGTGTTATTACAGTCACTACTTGCAATTTAACATGCTGTACATCCCTGCAATTTCTCTGCCTTCCTTTGTTGCTAGATTTACTTATATAAGATCATTAAGTATCCTTGAAGTATACCCTAAATGGACACACATATTCATGAAAATCATTAAAACACAGGAAACAAATTTGTGTTCTTACACCAAAGCATGAATTAAAAACTCAGTGTGAAATATTTCAGCAGAAAACTGAAAATCAACGATGAAAAAATATTCCCAGAAGGCTGCTTTGATTATTTACACTCAAGTCTTTGATCAGAAAGAGGTGCACTTTTCCCTGAGAAGTAATTTATGCATGGTACCACACATTCAGCAGTTCTGTGCAGTTTACTGCAGAAGCATAAATGGTACTAGTCTTCCTCAAAGAGTCATGAGAAAATCTTTGAGGGATTTGAAATATTTTAAGGAAATATTTTGAGGAAATGAAAAAGTCTTTGAGGGATTTGACTCCCCTTGAAATAAAATAACCATGGTGACAAACGGAATTGGTCTGAGCTTAGCTTTGTGGGAATTTACAGCGTAGGTGGAATAAGTCACCTACAAAAGCTCAAACAGAGAGAGGCTTTCTAGACAACTCCCTGTTCTTTGGCATAGTCATCACCCAAATATTTATGGAAGTTCCCCCAATGCTTCTGATTATGCACTACTAGGTGACTATGAAGTGTGCCCTGTTATAGTAGCTCTTCCCTGTAAGAGTTCAGAGATCAAAATTTCACTTAAGACTGTTGAGACAGGAGCTGCATTTTTCTTGTCAATACAAGCTGCAGGGAAATAGAAGGCAGCACCACATCCCAGGGTACACCCAATTTATAGCATTCTTTTCATAGCATAACCCTTTCTGTTTAAACTGCTTCAAGTTAGATTGCTATTTATCTTTTTTCCAATACCTGGAATTATCACTGGCAGTGGCTTTTGACTATATCATATCAATTTACTCCTTAAGACCACTTTTATTTTTGTATCACATAGGCTGTTAAATCATTTGGAAAGCCAGACTAAGCAAGAACAGAAACTGTTCAGGACAAAAAATAACCCAATGTATAAACAAATGTTTACCACCAAGTTGATAGATATCTTCTGCTAACATTGCATCTCCATTTTTTTTGTGGCTTAGACATTAAGTTCTTGCAGATTTCACAGTAGGTGTCAATGCTGTAAACAATTGCCTGTTCTCTAAGTTACTGTCACAACACTAAAGTAGCATTTAAAGATAAATACCTCACAAGGACTTTAGACTAAAATAACAACTTCCTTTTTTTATTGATACCATATACTTGAACAAGAGAAGAAAACTTTTGGCACCCAGTTTTATAGGGCAGTTGTGTTATAGTGAGGAAGCACAGGTCCTTTCTGGACATACCACATCAGACAATGTTTAGCAGGGAGCGGCTCTAGGGGTAGACCAGGCCATCTATGCAACCTGTCTCACCCAGAGTCTCACCAAGAGCTCCAGCTTTATCCCAAACCTTGTCTTCACCAGTGGGTCAGTTTTTTCCAGAAAGCCTGTTACAGTAAGTCCGTCCATGGAGCAGAAAAAGTAATTTCTATTAAGCTATTAAATTCCTACAAAGCACAGAAATTAGCACAATAGCTATATTTGATTTTCCAGCCAACATCTGTAGGGTTTTATGAAGAGGTGAGGGTCAACTGCAGTCATAAGTACTGTTACCTCACTTCTGATATTTACACAAAAATAGCAGGGCATTCCGAATTTCAAATGTCTGTCAAAACATAAATGGCCAAACCCAAGAGTAACCTGAGGTACTGTCAACAGTAAAAAGCTATTTCCTTACTCATTTGGTAAACGTGATCATGAAGATAATTGTCAGATACACACAGAAAACCAACTGCTTGTTTATCTGTTCCTTTAACCAGCACTGTGGCAATCAATCCCCCTGTCTACAAGCTTCAAACAATCTTTTAATGCACCCTCCAACAATTGACTTTCACCAGACGTATATAATGCCTCCCAAACAGCTCAAAAAGATTTTAAAGAAATCAATTGGACTGAAAAAATACTATCTGTTCACCAGTAATCCAAAAATACCACCTCACACAAAATAAAATTAGGCATAACAAATTCTTCAAATTCCACATTGTGTCAAGCACAGAACTGTAAAAGCCATTTTTTATTAAGTCAAAACACTCACAAGCCAGATTTCCTGTACCACCACTCTGAGCAAGAAGGATGAGCTGTTTCACCCTCAGACATGTGATATGGTCCTTGCCATGATGGTATACAGATAAACATCCAAAATGCTGCAGTGACCCACCTCCTGTGCCAGTCATGAGAACTGTTGTAGCACAGAACTCTGCCTACTCCCTTCCTAGGCTACACTGAAGTCTGCTCTCCCAGAACTAGCCTTTCCCAGCACTACAGAGCTACCCCAGGGCTGAGTGCAGGTCTGCCATTAGATAACATTACTGTTTGGCAACCCTAAAACATTAGTGCAGATGAACAAATGTCCTGTTTTTAACCTGTATCTCCTGTTCTCATTTGAAAAAGTCCATGTATTTTGAAATTGCATATCCCTTCAGATAAACACTGAAAAACAAAGCCTCAACCAAAAAAATAAGTCATCTTAACTTCTCTGCTCTACTCTTTCTGAAGACCTTATTTTTTCCAATACGACATTGCTTTGGAACTTCACCAAAAACCTGGTTTTAGTCATATATCAATCAGATTCTTGTCACCTTCAGAAGCAGAGCGCAAAACAAGGAAGGTTATGAACTCCAGATAGAGCCCTGAAGCAATTTAAGCATCTTGTGTTTCCCTTTCTGAAGTGAATATAAAGCATTTAGTTCAATGCAGTCTGCTAAAGCCTGATTTAATTTTAACATCAGATATCTAAGGTTTTTTTACTTGTAGCCATGTAAGTTTATTCTAAAGACTTAAACTATCAGGTCTGTGGGTTTTTTATGGTTGTTTCATTGTTTTCATTTGCTTTGGTTTTTTTTTTTAGTCCTGAATCAGAGACACTGCCCTTAATCACTGAAATTGGATGTTGCACTTGATAAAGTCCCACCTGAGCTTGCAGAAAGTTACACTGACATAGTTGTCAGCTTTCTCACAGTTAACACATAAAACCCAAACACTGCTCATTCACATTGAAGCCTGAGACTAAATTCACAGAAATGAAGAAAACAGCTGATTTTTATTCTAATTGGCATTATGAAAACCTAGGAGATAGATGCAAAATTTTCAGGATTGCACTGAGATTTATCTGGCTGAACTATATCAGAAGATAGCTGTGGCTTCAGGGTCTAACTTGTGACTGGCTCTGGGGGAAAAACAGGAAACATGGTTAAGTTGCTGATGGGTAAATAAGATTCTGCTCTTTTCAACTACATATTTTAACACCTGAGCAATACAAAGCTAATTCAAGACAAGTATTTGATATATTGTCACAGAAAAACAGAATATTAATACCCTTTGAATACATCTGAGGTACATTTACCTCATACACAGGGAGCTTCATACTAATAGATAAAAATGGAAGCAGCTTCTCAAGTAGCTTCTTAAAAGGGCATTCAATTAATCCAGAAGAACTGTCTCAACAATGAGGGCCAAGAAAATATAATATTTAGTTATCCTAAAATGAGTAAGGATTAACTTCAAGTCCAATGTTCTCCCAAACAGTGAAGAATCAAAAATTTAGTCCGAACAGTAGCAATTTCAGCAGTTTTATATTTGTAAAAGATGTTCAGATGACAAACCTGACCTGTTATTTTGAAGACTTTTATTCCTCATTATGATGCCTTACAAGGATGTACATTGTATCTAATACAGCCATTACCATAACCAATATTATATATATAAGTAAATTTATATATAATAAATAACTCTAATACTTAAAGTAGGGAGATAAATATAGATATATGCATATGTAAGCCACAAGCATCAAACAATCGGTATTACACCTCAAGACTGCTGCAGTTCACAGGCCCAGCAGGTTGGCAGCCTCATGAAAGCCTACCAAAAGCAGCCAAGTTATTGAGTTGTTCAACTAGGGTTAAAGTATTGGTTCCAGTTTTTCTATGCTGTGATTTTTGTAGCATGATACTACAGAAATAAATTCACATTCATAAGCTTCTCTTATCTGGCTGTGCACCAAGCTTCTGATAAAATGCAACCATTAAAGATACACGATAAGATCTGAACCTGCTGCAGGCAAATTCTCAAATACTTTAGGAACCTATTAGATGATTATCCACTGAGTAGATGGACAGCTAAAGTCTGATACTGCATTCAGCAAAACAGATTTATATTTTTAAGAAAAAATAATCTTCAAAACATTTAGCAATTCATTGTTAATTGGAATGGCAGAGATTACTGTAGGTATAACTAATTCCCTTCTGTAATTCCCAGACACTGTTACTCTATTCTCTCATTTAGAGATGGCTTTGATGGAAGCTGTCTGCTTTGTCTCCCTACAGGTCTGAGATGAACTACAGGAAGACTACAGCATCAGATACCATCTAGATGTAAAAGACTACATTTCCTACTCAGACTAGCTCCCTGCCGTGGCTGTGATGACTAACCCAAATCCCAGCTCAGACAAAGCCCATGACCACCTACTTTCATCCTCTGTCACAAGACTTTCTGCTATCAGTGCTCCTCTGGATTCATACCTTAGACACAGGGCAGTATTAAGAGACATCAAGCTTTTGCAGGTAAGGCAGTGAATACTTCCAGAGCTCAATTACCAGAAATCTCAAATAAACCTCCGATTTCTACTTTATCAGCTAGAAATAATCATCTAAAGAATAAAGCTCACCCCTACCCCACACCCCCCTTCCCCGGAGAAATGGTCATTAGGTCATTTGAGACTCCACTCTGTAGATAAATGCTTTAAACTGAGTAGTGGGACTGCAAATTGTCACTGACAGAAGATCAGACATAACAATGAACTCTAATTCAGACATGTAATCTGCTCACCCAGTAATCAGTAATTCCATTTATTTGAAGTGCACTATTCCTCCCAGAAACCTTCTGTTGAGATTTGCATTATAGAAGTCTTTTCCAACACAGCCAAGTTCATCTGCCCTTACCCATGCTAGCAGCCCTCAGTGGAACAAGTTGGAGTTAGCTCTCAACATTGATACTATTCACAGACAGAACAAACAATCAAACTCAGACATGCAACCAAAAAAACCCCCAAAACCACACACCACAATCTATAGTTATTTAAGCAGCTGCTAAATCCTTGCTAATTGCAATTGTCTAAAAATAAACCCTAAGCCTTAAGTCTTGCAGTCCTGTATGGCATTTTCAACTGGTCCAGAAGAATTATCTTAAATCTCCCACTCAGAACTCCCAACAGATGTACAGCCTCTGTTCACCACAAATACTTTAATAAGCATTATGTCAGGGTTAATGATGATATGAAATGTGTACTGTCACCTCTTTAGCACACAGGAGCACCTTGGGATATTAGTATTGCATTATTAATACTACTAGGGCAAAAAGGCAGAACAGAAAGCCCAAATTAGGATGCTAGTAAACATGGTTATGAACACCGCTTTTGTGATTTTTTTTTTCACATATCAAATTTTTATCTCATACTTTGAGCTATTTCCTCTTCAGACTCCTGTAATAAAATCTGCTTCAAGCCCTTTAGCCTTAACAGATTCTGAAGAACTAATTCTATGACATTTAAAACAGGAAAAAATTGCACTGAATCATTCATCGTGAACACATCAGAAATTACAAGATCCAGAGTTTGATAAGTTAACATGTGTAACGTTAAACGTGATGCCTCTGAGCACCACAAGAGCATCAAGTCTTAAGGGTTTTGAAGGTAAATAGAGAAGGATTTCTTACTGTTTCAGAAAGTAAGGACCACAGCAAAAAAAGTACTGATAACAAGTTCAATAATCTGTTTTTCAAACTACTGTCACAGGAAATTAGCAGAGTAAAGGAGAAACATAATGCAGAAGTTTGGGTCCACAAAACAAGATAAAAATCTAAGAGCATGAACCTTAAATTACTGCCTTTTTGCAATAATGCAATGTAGTAATTCAGTTACAAGCATTTTTTCTACCTTTGTTCAGTAAAACACCAAATTTCAAAAGTTGATGAGAAGGAAAATAGGTCTTGGAATACAGTCAAAAATAAAAAAATAAATTATTTTTCTTGTAGTTTATGACATGTTTATACTAAATTAAAGAAATTAGCTTGAATATGTCTACTGAAAGTGAAAAAAAATTTAAAAAGCAAAAAAAAAATTAATTAATTGTGACCATAGAGAAACAGCTTCAAAAAGGTAATTTTTCCATCTGCATATGTAAAGGGGCTGATTCCAAATAAAGCCTCAATTCATCTGGGCAAAACAATAGCTCAAATCTGTTTAAAAATATTCTTTAAACCATTAAAACTGATCTTGTCACAGATGTATAGTTTCAGTCATCTTCAAGCAACTTTCTGGAAACCAGTTTCTACAAAAATATGCTGATTAAAAACTCCCAGAACTACCTTATGGATGTAGCTGATCTCCAAACCTATTCTTTCACTCAAAAGATACAGCTTATTTTCCTATCAAAACCTTCATTATTTCAATGACAATTGTGAACTCAGCCAACAGATTCTAACAGATCTTTAATTTATAAAGTACAATTTCCTTGCAAGAGAAGATGATTACTGCTTGCTTATTACTATTTTTATTGCAATCATCGAATTATTCTGGCATTTGTCTGCAGCAATGCCTCTTCACTGTTTAGCTGGGTAAAACAGTACCAGAAAACCTGCTGTAACCCACTGCTGCAATGCTAGTGGAGGAAATAGCTGCAATCTGAGATTTAACACAGTGCTAAAAATTTAAGTCACTTATAGAATGCCTGACAGATACATAACTGCTGGTGTCATTTTAACTTTGATCACAGAAATTTCAGATCATGTACCCTTTAGGCAAAACATATTTCATCAGGAATAAATTACCTCAAGTAATTGTCATAATAATCAACCCCTGAAGTAAAACCAAAGCTGAAGTACAGCTTTAGTCAATATTATGGGGAGACTTCACACAGAAAAGCTGTTACATTATCAATGCCACATAAAGCAGTTTTATTTATATTCTAGTTAAGACAGAATGAGACATGCAAGTAGTAAGGTTTTGAACTCTGGTTAAGTGTATTGAACCAAGTTCTGGAAATGGCAAATAACTTAGCTGCTCATACCAAAGCTGTCTCTGCAAGCTGCACTTGATACTTCTCATTTACAAAATATCCAGGATTTTAAGTTGAATATGTGTACCTTATTTGTGCTAATACTTTCCTTGCCAGAAATTATTGCAGCAGCCTAAACGTTTTGATTTGTTTTGCTAGACAAGGCAAAAGTAAACTCACATAAGTCCTCCTTTATGGAAGAAAAATAGCACACTGTCATCTGTGAAATACCATCAACACAAACCGAGGCCACCTTTGGCATCCAGTTGCGATGATCCATTGTATCAACTTTAGTCCTTGCTAAATCTAGGCCATGTTTCACTCTAAGTACCATATTGTTTGGTGTTTACTTCCTGGCAGAACCCTATTACATGTACTCCTCAGACTGGCTGAAAAGCCTTTATATATGAACAGCTTTAGTGAACTCAGGGGGCTGCTTTGCCATGTCCAGAAAGGAAACAAACACACTGTGGGCAGAGGGATAGTTGGTTGGTTGCTACTTCCATGGGCAAGAGGAAAAGAAATAAAGAAAAAAAAGCAAGCAAGTAGACCTTAGAGGGGAAAAGCAATCCCAGATAGAACAGATGACCAAGCAAATTATGTAGATAAACTATGAGCTAATTTTCTCTTCTACCTATGCCAGAATCTGGGTGAGGGAATACAAATCTATGCTATGATTTTCCCCCCACCCCAGCTGCAATCTAGTCACAGTTCTCAAAGGTTAGTGCACTAAGAGCAAAAATGCATTAAAAAACAACTGGTATAATGCAGTACTGTGCAGAAAAGGGGTTAGCTTCCTTCTGCTGCACTCTGAAGAATACAGGTAGCGGCACAGCAAACCCTTCCTGGTGGCAGCACTCTGCTCTTCCCTCCCCATCCCATACCAGCATGGGAATTGTGTGGTCAGTGCTCCAGGGCTTGATCCTAAGGTCTCCCAGTTCAGCTAGTAGAGCTGGTGACAGAGCAGTCTCCTTGACTAGCAGCCTGCATTCTGGTACCACAGGCCTGACCCACTGAGCAGAGATCCCATCTTAGCAGGATACCAAGGATGGGCACTGCTGTCAAACTAGCATGTGTTTTGTCAGAAAATACAAAGTCTACTGCGCAAATAGAATTTTTTCAAAGTAAGAATCATGATATGTGCAACCATACTATTAAGATTCAAACTGTACAGTATTGCCCATTAATGTACATAAATAACTATCAGCCAAATGCAGGATAGATGAGAGGGGGTTCTAACCTGTCAGCATGAGCACCCAGAAAAGCTCATCTCTTCAAACCCCTTGAAATATTTGGGCTACCTTGTAGCATCAAGGTCACAAAGGCACCCAGATAAACAATTTGCTTCAATCAATTTACAACTCAGCACTAGTATTACCTTTGCTAGAAACGGTATATTTGAGAAGTAAAATATATTCTTTAGTTCCACGTTAAGAGCCTTTTAGATAATTTCAGTAATATTTTATCTTTTTGATATCTTTATGTTATGGCTGCTGGACAGATAGGCAATTCCCAGTTCTGTAAGGATATTCTTATCTACAAATACATTGTGGAAGTAGTCCTACTGAAGTAATTACTATCCTCAATGCAGGAGGTCAAGCAATAGAGAGCTTTAGAAAGCAATATTAGGTCTCTGTTTTCCAAGTATATATTAGTTTGGTATGTGACCGCTGAAGTCAGTCTGGAATCAGAGTACTGAGAAAAAGGAGGTTTTGAGTTTACAAAATACTGATTAAAGAAGCTACATCTTAGCAAGCAAGAAGCCACAAATATTTTTTCAAAGTTAACTTGTACTACTTAAAAAAAGTGTTTATGTGATTTAGTAATCCCTAGTTTAGAAAGCTAGCCTCAGAGAAAGATTCTATGTGAACAAGGCAACTTACATATGCTTTATATCACAAGTTAAAAGTAAGTCATGCTGCAGACCAGATCTTCTGGTATTTCACAAATGTCAGTGTACAACAAGAAAGGTATTATGAAACTCTAAATGGAGGCTTTCTGGTAGTTTTTTAATAGAACGTATCTAAGTTGTTTAAGAGTATGCCAGATGAAGGTATTCATTGTGTGTCTTTATAACTGGTAAGGAGCTATTTAGCCAAGCGTGGGGATGGCATACAAGACTCACAGTAGAGTCATGTATACAGTTTGGTAAGTTGGTTTAATGCTTTCCAGAGAAACAAATCAAGATCTGACAAAGCAGTTGCAACAAGCTTTTGAATAATTGTTGTATTGAAAGTAGCAAACTAGCCCTGAGGTACCACACTCCCAGTGACACAAAAGAATTGTGAAAACTGTAACTGCCTTTTCTATTGTATAACATCTTTCCAGTTGTGAACCACAACCCATTTACTCAGTTTTTTTTCCAGATGCCCAAAGTTACTTATTTAAATTACACAGAAATAAAGTCACCATAGTAGGACGCGGTTTGGAACACTAACATTGATAATGTGTAACCAGCAGTAAGGCATGACACAAATTTTAAGTAATTCACAGAATATTACCAGTTACCAAAAGGCTATGTTATGATATACAGCAAATAGGAGTTACAGGGTTAATGCCACAAGTCCAATTCATCAAATTATTCTAATACTTATCAGCAATGGCAAAAATAGTTTTTCCTTCTTCCCCATCTGTAATCACAGTTGAAAAGTTAAATGAAAAAAAAAATCTAAGTAGTTACGTTAATTTACCACAAAAGAAAATACCACAGCATCAACAAAACAGTACTTAGAATGTGTTGCAAGCCCAATATACCATGTTTTTGACTAGTGGATCTTTTAAGCAACTCATGGTTATGAGAACAAGCCCTCCATAAGAGAGATGTAAGTCGATATAGATAGTTTCTTCATTGACTTGAGGGCAATCATAATACACTACTCCACAGAAAATTAAACTGTGGATTTGGAAACCATATTTCCATTTTCACTAAAGACACATAGTCCTGTATCACACTGATCCTCACTGAAGTAGTTTTTTGGAAGCTTTCAGAAAAAACCTTACAGTTCTTCAGATATGTATTTCAGCTTTGAAGTATTTTCAGTAATTATGTAGAAATACCACACTGTATTGAGCAAAGTGTGGCACAGAGGAGTAAGATGAAGAACCCCAGTTGGCAGTCCTTGGGAAGTTCAGGAAAGATACAGTAACATTGTAGAAGACTTTGCATTGGGTGCTGTAAATGACTTCTACTAAGCACCACATACTTTTTCAGGGGTCCAGCTTATTTTTTCACAACTTTGAGAAATAATCTAAAAACTTGAGTAGACACATAGATTGGTATGGTGTTATAGTTTTGTTTTCACAGATACTCAGTCAAGAGTTTCTTCATAATGTAAGACTGCATAGTGCTTACTTTCTGGAATGTTGTTTATAGGGTTTTTTAATCTTTGCTAGGAAAAGGTTATTCTTGGTCCTCTGGAGAATCAATATCCCAGAATCAATAGCCCATTGCAGTAAGGCATGGGGTAGTGAAATAAACAGGGTCGCATGTCAGAAAAATTCCCCATGATTCACACTTCTAAAATAATCATGTTCCAAAAGCAGACAATAACTGTAGAAAATCATAGATCAGTTTTGGTCAGAAAAGACAAATATCTAGTTCTAGCCCCTTGCCATGGGCAGGGACACCCTCCACTAGCCCAGGCTGCCCAAAGCTCCATCCAACCTGGCCTTGAACCCTGCCACAGGTGGGGAATCCACAGCTTCTCTGGACAACCTGTGCCAGGGCCTCACCACCCTCACTATGAAAAAGTTTCATCCCAAGGTCTAATCTGAATCTCCCCTCTTTGTGCAAACCCCTTTACCCCTTGTCATATCACTGCACTCCCTCATGAAGTTCCTCTCTAGATTTCCTGTAGGCCCCTTTCGGAGGGGCATAGTTGGTTTTGTCTGAAAATGGGGTTCCAACTCTGGAAGTCAGATACTTGTTTTAACTTCAGGAAAATACTTTCTCGAAATATATTTTGTATAAATATTGGTCATTTGAACTTACTACTGTTTTGCATTCAGTCACTTAAGAACTAAAAAAACCCAAAACAACCCCACCATAAATTGAATAACAGGCATTTAATCCAGAAGATCTTTTGGCTATTCTTGCCTTACTGAATTACATGAAGTATAAGGCTTCTCTATGCTAGCCATCCCTGCTTGCTAAGGTGACTAGATACTAATGGGACATAAATCCTGTTTGCCAAGATTCTTTAATGTGTAAGCCTGCAGTACAGTAAAGCGTGCTACTACACAGTAAGTCAAAGCCTGACCCTTCAGGAATGAAAATAATCAGTCAGCTCTATTAGTTCCTGAAGACACATTCAAGGCAGTGCAACCATGAAGGGGGAATGCAATATTCAGACCATTAAGCCTGTCACACCAGAAATCTCTTAATGAGAAAGTTAGTGAGCACAGTCAAGAAACTGAATGAAATGTTCAGTATTTCATGGCATTTATAGAAAATCTCAGAAGATTAAGGAAAAGCTAAACTTGGAAGGCCATAGCTAGAACTAAGTGCCATTCTTCTAGCCTTATGCTTAGAGCTAAAGGAAAAGCTAAACTTGGAAGGCCATAGCTAGAACTAAGTGCCATTCTTCTAGCCTTATGCTTAGAGCTAGTCAAAACTCCAACAATAGATTATCTGTCACTGGATCTTGTTACCTACTACAGGTAATCACGCCATATAATCCCCATCTGCTCAATTCCTTTGTAACACAAATTCCTACATCTACGCTCATGAAAATCATTCTTAAATCCAACTTGCAGAGCTCTCCCCTGTTACCAGAGTTAGGTTTTCACTGAAGTGGTTTTCAGCCATTTCAGAGTTGAAACATTTTCGTTTTTGCTGAGCCTATTCTCCAGCATCTCAGTCTGGAACAACTTGGAATGCAAAAAGCCAAAGTCTAGCAACAAACCAATACTGGAGAAGAAAACTTGCACTGCTATCCATTCTTGCAGGTATTGCAAGTCAGTGGTGAATTAGGTGACTACAATTTGGCAGCCAAGAGGATGTGTGAAGTAGCCTTTGTATTACTCTAACTTCTACAAGAGCTCATGATTTTCTTCTCCTTTAACTACTATACCAGTGAATATCAGTGGCAGAATTTAGCCCCTTCAGTGTCCTGACCTTGCCATACATCACCTGAAATAGCCAACAAGTAAGCCTGTGAAGTTGGTGTCCACAAGGGAGTACCAGTATTGTGTGCTCTTGGCATGGAGATAGCGGTATATCCCCAGATATATTACTAGCATTTAAAAACTTGCATTTAAACAGCAGGTTTATGGAGGGATTTTAAGAACCAAGTGCAGAACACTTCATTCTTCGTGACCTGATGCACTTATAAACTTTAGTAATTAGTAATAAAGTGCACAACTTGTCTCATGCCAGACAGATAAGAATAGTTCAAGTCCCTGACTTCAAGATACCAAACTAATACAGAAAAATCTGTCAGCCATGCAATATTCTAGGCAGAAAACCAGATGCTACACAAGCATTCCACTGACTGTTCTCCTTCAGCCTCTGCACACCTACTCAGAATTTAGGAAGCAGTGGTGAGTCTCCATTACAGCATGAACAGAGACAAAAATTAAACATCTGCATCCTTCACAGAAATAAACATCTTCATCTATACTAGTCAGACATTATCGAGGGGAGATGAACAGATTTAACAGAGACACCTGCCAAAATACATTATTTCACCTCTCCTTTTCAAGTGGGACATTAAAGAAACTCAGTCAATATACTATGTATTAAATTACATCTAGAAGTTTGTGCTGTGTCACAATATAAGTTTAGTGATATATATTCACTAAGCCAACATTTATGGCAGTCTCCTCTGCTACAACCCTCTTATTTCTTTTTGGGTGTAATTTAGAGGTTTTGTGGAATTCCGTTTCTTCTGCTTTGTATATACATGAGCTGTGAACAGGCATTTATGCCATATTTTCTCTCCAACTCTAAACACGAGGAAAAACACCGTGTTAATGCTACTACAAGAAAAGCCCACAATTTAAGTTAGGTATTTTTAAATTGTTCATCCCACACAGGCTGGGATTCTGAATTTGATAATGTGTTGTATTGTATTCAGATCTAGATTCTGAACTGTGCAGTAGTTTTGTAGACATCTGACTCCGAATTTCTGTTACCATAGTGCAAGTCAAAGTTCTTAGTTGAGGCTCCAACAGTAACAGAAAGAAAAACCAACAAACAGCTTGGAGAAAGGTGCTTGAAATACCCTTCCCCAAGAGTTAATATTATGACAGGTACAGGCATAAGTATAACAAGGAAAAACCTTCCAAAAGTTTATTTTGCAGCTATACTAATTCACATTATTCAAAAAACAAAGTATTTGAGGGAAAGATAAACTGAGTACAGACCAAAAGTTCTTCTCTACAAGAGGAAATTAGTGGCAGTTTGCCAGGAACTGAAGTGAAGACGTTCCAACCCGTTTGTAGTCCACATTTACAAAAAATCCTTTTAAACAATCAGTGTTCCTTTTGAATTAAAATGTTTCTAGGGCAAATCAATATTTTAAGAGAACAAACTATATCATTTACATGCACATAAAGAAAAATATTAAGGCACAATATGATTTAGATATATCCTGTTTTTCATGGTTTTCAATATTAACTTGATAAAACCTCATTTTTGGTGGCAATAAGACACAATACAAGCATAGATGCCAGTATGAAGAGTTTAGGGACTAGAATGAATGCTAAAGAACTCCTTGCTAACTTATTACCACCCTCTACACGGTAATTTGAAAATTCTCAACTGGAAGTAGCAGCAATGTTGTTAAAGTCTTCAAGCACACAAGAAGGGCAAAGCATTTCATTTCAAATCCTCTGCAGAGGTTTTCCTTGAAGTTTCCCAGTAAGGCAAAACTACAGTACAAGTTGTGAGATAAAACAAGCATATATATTTGTGCAGTAGCATAAATTATTGGTTAATTTTTAGAACTTAAGTAGGTCACTATTTGTAGTTTGTCTGTAGTATGAAACAGCATATCATCAGACTTAACAGCAGTTCTGCACGAGTTCCACGCTACTTAGGATTTTCCACTCTGTATTTTTTACTAGAGATACTTATGAACCTTGGTGTCTTTGACTGACCATACCTAGCAATACAGAAAATTGGGGGACTAATATTTGACATGGGGTTGCAGTCAAGTTCATCTGAAGAATGCTTTTTATAAACTCAAGAGTTTTTGGAGAGACAAATAAAACAGGACTCTAGGAGCTGAGCTAGAGACTGAGCTCTTCCTCTTGTCCCACAAGCAGTAAAAATTTAAATGCAGGGCTGCTAGTAAACTTTAGATTCTGGAAACACTCTCAGAAGTAAAGTGAAAAACTACATGAACGAAAACAGCTCCTTCCCCATGTTCCATGTGGGGGGAACATCTTGGGAATAAGGAACATTGATCTGGAAGGCACATCAAGAGTAATCAAATCTAGTTCCTCAGCAGACAGCTACATTATTAATTATTGACCACTTCAGTGACCTTCAAGCAGTACTTCACAAAGACAGTATGGGTCAGTCTAAATACATGCAAACTTCTTCTAAAGAGGTTTTTCTGTTACTGTGGAAACATCTATAATGTACAGCTATGGTAATGAAACAAAGTGAAGTTAACATATTGTTTGGAGTGCATATGGAGCCTGAAGACACAGCAACTAGTCTTTTCATGAAGTTGTAGGTATGAATGCAAAAACATGGTAAGTTTAATTCTAATCATGCTGTTAAAATCCTAACAGGGATTTAAAATCAACAGTTAGATATTCAAAAATTATCAAAACTGTCAAGAAGTGTCTTCAAAGCCATGCACGATCTTAAAACTGTAGGACGTATTCTACCACTAGATATACAGTTAATTCTCCAGAAAGATTCTTGACAAACTAGAGAACAGGAATCAGGTTTAGTCACATCAGCAGGCTTGAAAACCCTGAATAAATAGGGTTATTCTAATTTATATTAGTAGAAAAATCTCATCTTGGATATCTTTGCTTCCATGAACAGTAGATATGAAACTTTGAGATCTTCAAGCACAACACTAGTTTATGAAGTGTAAACTAATCTTAAGAACAACAGTTTATTGATATAACTTCTGTTTCTAAGCAGCGTGGAATAATAGCAAGGACTTTTTTTTTTGTAATTACTGTCAGAATGTGTTAGAGAAGTAACTCAGTTCCTTTTAAGGTAGTAGTATCATAGACATACTCATGTTCATCTCCAGAGCAGATTTCTTACAATCCAATTCCAGAAGCCCCTGGCTTCAATCTTTATGTTCCCCACCATCACCCATGTCACAACGCAGTCTCCTGTAATTCAAGAGTTCTTTGGCCTTTATGTTACCTAAGATCCCATCTCCTATAGCAGGATGAACACATGCAAAACCATACATGCAAATCCTGCATATCAGGCACTTCAAGCATTCTCACAAATCAGTTCATGTTGACTGGATTTTTTCTAAGCTGCTGAATGAACACATCAGAGCTCCACTCAAGGCTTCAGAGGAGAACATTCTCAAAAATACTGACCTCTAGTTTCAAATTTCTAGATTGTAATCCAAACCCTATTTTCTATACCTAATCACCAGGCATGAAGGTCAAGTGCTCTAGTCTGCACCCTATTGTAGAGCAGCTCAGCACTTGAGAATTTCCTACTCATATTAAACATGTACAGGTATGATTGAGACAACCAGCCTAAATCAGAAATACAGCAGTCAGAATGACCAGGAAATACAGGTATTCATAAGAAATTTAGCCATGCAATTAGTATCTAGGAACAAGTACTTGCAGTGTTATCAGTTAGCTCAAGGTCTGCTGTGTTATGACATGTGACATTCTAGTTAGCATGTTAAGGCTTAAATTAGTTGGAGTAATGAATCCCCCTATTGTTCAATTCAGAAAACTGGCAGAGTAACAGTTAGCATAATTTACTCTTTTCCTTGGCTAAGTAATACCTCAGCAATTTAGGAGAAACATTCATTCCCAACTAGTCAATAGTTTTTTCCTACTTTACTTGAAAAATGAATTGATTATAGCTGTCTTCCTATTTAAAGATCTATAAGGTCTTTAGCTCCCAAAGCCTTGGCTAATGATATTTAGGATTTTGGTGCTACTATTAGATTTAAGTGTACCTTAAGCCTACAATTGTTTGCATTGTGGTTGTATTGCTCTCTTTGCACACAGAAGACATGAGTAGAATCCTACAAATAAATTTCAATTCATTCAGGGAGGGAAGAGAACAGCAGCAGAATCCTATTTTTATTACCAGAGACAAACGCAGCATGATTTCCATGTTACATGCATAATCCTCCAAGTGTTCTAGATGTTCTGTTAAATCCACAAGTCTTGGGTAATATTGTCAAATATTTTTCTATCACGACTGACACCAGTGTTAAAGGTAAGATATTTATGCACAAAGTAATTTCCTGCCATGCTGCCTGATTATTTCAGTTCGTAAGGGATTCATCTGAACACATGCAGATCTGAGCCAACAAGATGGTCCTGAACATTAATGCTAACTACTAACTGAATGTCTTCAGCCAGCAGTATTGTCTGTTCTGTCTCAAGTATAGACTTCCATTAGATTCTAACCTGTGACAGTAGCTCTAAAGCATCTGGTTACATTCCAGAGACCAGGAAGGTTATTTTCAATAACCAGCAATTCACCAGTGCCATTATCCCTCAAACATTACAAAGGGTTCAGAATTGATTTTCAATTCCAAGTTTAAATATGACAGTATAATTCTGGTTAATGTTAATATTATACTGCAAAATAACAGCATAATGCTCAACATAGAAATGCAGTATTACAACATACTGATGAGCTTTTGTTGTTTCCTTTTTAATGCACCACCATAACAATGCCTGTTCTCTGCCACAGAGAGTTAGTGGCTATGAAAGAGATGGCTCAAACACATGAAGCAGAAATAGATGCAGCACACTTCTGTTTCTCATTGAAGCAGTTTGTCAGCATTAGAAATACAGCTGCACTGCAGATACCACTGCACCCTGAAATAACCAGACATCTGCAGTGCATATATACAGTATTTCTAAAAATCAATTTACTTTCTGGGAAACTGTTTAGTACTACTCAGCAAGGCTTCAGCACAGAGCTGCATGGACGAAGATTTCAAACCTGTACTAGATTATCAGCATTGATTCTGAGCAGACACTGAAGTCCCCTTAAAAATAATAAATCAGAGGCCCACTGTTACACGAGCTGAAATATACCTTATTTGTAAGGCTACAAAGTATCCCACAAATCTAACTATTCCACTGTTCTTATATTTGTTATTTGTAATTAAAAAAAAAAAAACACAAACAACTGATTTTAAGGCTGTGTTGGGCACATTACTATTTTGTGGTAACAGCAGCAGGGGGACCTGGAAATGTAAGAAAGCTCCCTGATAATCATCCCTTCCCGTAACACAAAGGAAATTTATCAACCTGAACGAGATGATCCAACACACAGCACTGAACAGCCTTTCCTTATCACTACAGAGTTCTTCACTGGTCATTATTCCTTGCTTTGGGCAGTAACCAGCAGAAAGAAAGAAATCCTTTACAAGGGCTTGAGTCTCACAGTTGCTTTTAGTTATCTGCAATGTCCCATTAAATCAATCCTACCACCAACATGATGTTTGAGGGTGCACATACCTAGACAAGTTTTATTGTAGAGTTGCAGTTGCACAGAAATGCAAGAGCCCGAGGACCATAAAAACTTTGTATCATTCCTTTGTGCTATAGCAACACCCCCTTATTCCCTTCCCACACTTCTCCCCCTCCATTCCCCAGTCATGCTGTATTTTGTGGCACTCTTCTAGCCTTCTCCCCTCCAGCATCTCTAGTGGGGTAGCTATTAGCCACAGTGCAGCTAATAAGGTTGATGTCATTTCCTTGCTGTTTTATGTGGTATAGATGTGTATGATTTTTCATTTGCTGGAAGGAAATCTGAGAAATGTTTCCTTAGTGAGGAGTCACTTATTTCCTTCATTGCTTCCTGAAGTTACAAGACACATATAATCATTCACAGATTTTTTTTCATGGAGTGCTTTAGGCAAATACATCACATTGAGTTATTCTACTCTCTGATAAATATTTGAATAAAAAAAAAAAGCTAAAGCCAAAGCCAAGACAGACAGTTTCAAAATAATAGATCCACAGAGGAATGTAGGAGAATAGCAGCCTTGAAAAGAATTATAGCCTTGGGTAGGCTTATTAGAAGATCAGGCAAATCTTGTGGCAAACACTTAAGCATTTCCAGCATGGCTGTGAATGATATCCAGGAGTAATTTTGGAAAAAAGCAACTTTTTCAGCCTCAAAAATTACTTTGCAGTAAAAGGTGCCACAATTAAAACTGCAGCATTCTGAATGCCACTGCTGTCCTGTTCCTACAACACAGGAGAAATTTATTATGAGTGCACTGCAGATAACATCCTGTATTTTGTAGGGTCGGTACATGAATGGGATTTCACCAAAGCAGCAGATATAGGATTCTGGTAACAATTCTTTCTGTAGGGCAGTCCTGTTGTAGGGTCTACTTGTTATTCTTAATTTAATAGGGAGAAAGGATATTGGATGCTGCTTTTAATTCTGAGCTAACTTCAGTCTACAGGAAGTACTACAGTGTTGTGGCAATAGGCACATAGATAGTTATAATCTATTAGTTTAATTCCCTGTTCCTCCCTTCTGGTACATAAGAGCTCAATTAGTATATCTTTGTTAAGAGCAAAGTTTATAGAACAGTAGAGATAATGCCTTAAGCACCTTTATCAGCATAGCCTTTTTATCTCCCTCAATAACATCATTTAAACAATGAGAATTCTTTTACTAACAAACATCGGATCCAGTAGTATTCACTGAAGGGAATTAGCTGAAACACTGAGGCAAGCAGTACCTCACATTGTATTCAACACAACACTAAAAATCACCAAAACGTCTTCATTTAACCAGCGAGATCTTCTCACCTGTACCATATTTTGTTTAACCTATATATATAGGTTGTGTAACTAGCTTCATTTTGTTGCCATTAGTTCCTTAAAATTATGACTACATATTGTCTTGTTTATGTGTATTAGCCTCAAAATTTCAAGAGCCTTAGTACCCAAACCAGAAATTTCAGAAGGAGATTCAACCACTTTTTTTCTACCCCTAGTTTTAGCAGGAAGGTTTTTGAGGTTTACAAGTTAAGTGTTTTCCTTAGCTCATATACTGACTAAATAGTGTACCTTACCCTGTCAGATGCATTACCATAGCATGTGATCAAGTGGTATGGAAGAAAAACGGGCCCTTGAGGGTTTTTTTGCCTCTTAAGCAACTCATTTAATCCTAACTGGACCTAAGTTTACGGGACGAGGACAGTGTTGCTGGATAACACGATCTTTTTATCTCACGGCAGTGTTTGTTCCAACACTGTCTTTGACAGTGGCTCATGCCACCCACTCTACCTTTTGAGTGCTCATTCAATGAAACAAAAACTTGCAGTTGGCTTTGGAACCATCCTGTGATAGCTCAGTACTTCATGACTGACGCACTACTGCATTCAGAAGGACACCTTGTGAAAATGGGATTAAGTTTGCGTTCCACACCATAAAGCCCTCTACCTAGCTGCAATTTAAGCTGTACAACTAGAGTCCTCCAAGAGTGAGGGAACTGACAAATGCAGAATATATTCAAAACAACAACAATACAGCTTTGCCATTAATGCAATGCATCAAGAAATATTTAAGACTGATACTTAAAAGCAGCCCAGAAAAATACACCTAGGCAGATTATCACAGAATAGTCTTGACCAAGTTACAAGCATAAATCAGGTAGATACAGTCTCTCATTTCCACCTCATAAACCCTCTTTTCAAAACAGTTATGCTTGAGTAATCTTAAGATATTTACACAGAATAGTCTTACAAACTGGAAACTATAAATTCAGATGTGAAATCAAAACTCAGACTGCTAAAAAACTCAACGCGGATCCAAAGCAAAGGTAAATTCAGAACATGTATTACTTCAATAAGCTTTAAGTCAGGTCTATCATTCTATAACTGCAACTCTACCTGCAACTCTCTATTTTCATATTTATCTTTATTTGCCAGTGACATTTTAGGTAAGGATACCATCTTCCTAAGGTCAACGATGCACTTAGCACAATGAGTACTCTAAAGCAGTTTGGGCTTTTGACTGGAACATATAGAAACGTTGCATGGTGTATGTAAAATTTGAGCATATGTATTTCTGCTAAATCAAGTTTTAGCCAAGTACTGATATTTTGGCTATTGCCTGTAAGTTAATTTATTCAAGCTGACATTAACTCCACTGAGGCTTTCCCACAGTACCCAAAATCATTGATTGAGGTATGTAATCATAAAATACTAGAAGCTACTTCTTACAGTTTGAGATATCTTGAATGAGCTTTAAAGTTTTACTAGAGTAATGATGCCTTGGGTCATTAACTTCAACACTGGCAGCATGCACTTATGATTACACTTACTTCAAGTGAGTAATTAATGACAGATTTCCACAAAAGCCTGCCTTAGCACATTGCCAGTAGCTAACAAATAAAGCAATAACAAAGTGTTGGAAGCAGATTATCGGTTGTAGATTTCTTTTTTGGTAAGCAAGAAGACAAAGTACAGAAATTTAGTTAATTTAGAAACAACATAGTCTAAGGTAGACAGTTAATTTTCTAAATACTGACTTGTGAAAAATGCCAGTCTACACAGTGACTTCAAACAAAGACTGAGTCCAAAGCAAACAGACATTTCTCCTGGACACAGTGTAGCATTTAGACNGACAAAGACTGAGTTCACTGGATTGTCCAAAGCAAACAGACATTTCTTCTGGACACAGTGTAGCATTTAGACAATATTTTAAGTGGATGCTCCATGACCAAACCAGATCAGTTATCCAAGCTGTCTGGTTCCATGGTAGATTCACATGAGATGATTTGTTTTTTGAATGAAGTTTCAAGTCTAGCTAATGTACAAAACAGTAACACAACGGTAAGCTTATCAAGTGGTAAGCTCATTTCTAGAACACTAACATCCTGAAAGCTTAAATGTGGATAGGTGTACTTGGGTCTGCATGACATAGCACAGAGTTCATTATGACAAATGTTTTCATTGGCAGAGAATGAGACAAACTGAAGACCTAGGGAAAGAAAATAATTTCAGATATCAGATTTATTTTGGATGATTCAGAAAACCATCTGTCTGCCAGCATTAAGAACAATTTACTTCAGGAGCCATCTGTGAGCAATAACTGCACCTGAAGTCTGGCAAAAATTGCCTTTCTCTTTTAATGACTCATTAGCTCACTTTCTCTTCTGAGAATAAAGCAGCTTCCATCCTTTCTTCAAAGAGGGGATTACAGCATTTACAGAGCACAAAATGTTGAAAGTCCAAGGGGATGGCAAAGAACATGAAAAAAGCTATTTGGGAGAAGGAGATGCCCCAAATACCTCTCACCCCTTGATTTTCATGTTTATTTCCTTCCAAATGCCTGTTCCCTCCATCACAACAGCAAATAATGATTTTACTGGAGATGTTAACTATCATGAACAGGTGGGTGGAAGCCCTTTAGCCATCCGTAAAGGAGACATCTCAGACCCTCTTCAGTAGGTCTCTGCATGGCACCTGTGTTCTCAGGCAGATGCCAACAGTGCAAGAGAACACTTACCATTCCCATTGTGACCTTTGTTGCTTCCAGTCCTGGCCTAGAGTTCTAAGAAGGGAATGGTCTATCCTAATTAAATGTAGAGATATAAAACTTAAACTATACTTCAGACTACACTGACCTGTCAGTATGTTTGGGACCTAAAGAATATGTATCAATAACACAAATAGTCATAGAAACTATTTACATCAGAAATCAAGCAGCTGTAGAAACTCAAAGCATCTAACAACTGAAATCCAGCTTGTGTAAGTACAAGCCAGCAGTTCTGGAAAACCATTTTAAGCAAACAAATTTGAGGACAGGGAGACCTAATGAAGTTAGAGTAATTAAAGTACTCTTTACAGAAGCCATAACAAGCTAACCAATGTGGAGATGTGTCAAATAATCGCAGCACTCTCTCAGCTATCAGTACCAAGAGGTATCACAGCATGACATTTCCACACTACTAGGATACTGCCCACTTCCTTAGAGTAGTCCTTGATCCTGACTACCCAGAGCAGTGTATACTGACCCTAACATACAAGCTACCTAGTATAGAATACACTCCTTTGCTAGCAACATATTTGAATGCAACATTAAACACCAACTTTCTGAAGTACACTCCAACACCAACTATCAAAAAGAAACTAATAACACCTCCTACTTATTGGCTTGAGCAGAGAGTCTGATTCATTTTGCTCAGTTCCAAGAAGTGATTAATTTAAGGACAACTAAGATTATGCTGTCATTATGTAGACAAGGTAAGACAAAACACTAATAGAATACAAATTAGCTGGTTCATATATATGAATATACAATAAAAAAGGTTTAAGCAGCAAATTAATGTAATTTCATTAAGGGCAAGGGTAATGAAAGATGCAGAATGATTAAGACTATTTCAAGTTAGAGCAATAGAGTGCCAGGAAGCAGACTGTAGTTTAGTATCACATATCAGATAACAACTAGCTTGAGCAACTCATTTACACTATAGGGTTTTATCCAACTCTTCTATAATTAAGGAAAAAGTCCAATTACCTACAATAATTACTAAGAGATGCACTTCCCAGGTAGAACCATAGAGCAATCCTTCCCCTTGTCATGATAGATATTTCAGGATATGTCTGACAACCGAGGGCTTTCAATCCAGTAACTTATTCATAAAGGGGTCACTAATTCTCTACAGCCAAACACAATTTAAAACTTGATTTAACAGTTAATATATATTAATACTGAAATATTAAGCTTAACTCAAGTGTCTGCTCCACCAGCACTGGCACAATTAATTTCATTTGAGAGACTAGTCTAATGTACAACACTCCCAAAAGTGACAAAAGTCAGCCAGTTCCAGCTTGCCCACATTCAGTGATGCACACCAAGTGTATTTATTCTGTCCCAATCATGTAACAGCAATGAACAAACAGGCAGCTATAATTAGCTCTTCACAGTCTTTGTAGCAAGACTTGCATAAGTTTGTCTGTTGCTTTTTGAACTAGTGTGTGGAATTGGGAATGTTGGCTAGATTACAAAAATAATACAGATGAAGTCTGACAGCAGTAAGAGGTCTAAGCCCAAGACTTTTGCTGCAATTGCAGCATCAAGAAATGGACAGGCTAATTAAAATCAACATTTTCATTTGCTTATTTCAGCCCTCCAGGATGTGATCCAGAGACCAAATTACTAAAAATCCGTCATGCATTACTCTTACCCCAAAGACATATGTGCATGCAAGAATTTGAACATATAGCTTGAGAAATTCACTGCTAGCCAGTAAGGATGGTACTGCAGAAACCTGATTTTGAAATATCAATAATATTTCCTGCATTTACTTTAAAATGTTTCTATTCAACATCCATCTGTTCATGTAATATATCCTACATCTCAGTATTACAAATCTATACTGCATCATGTTTCAGACCCATTATGCACAGACAAACGTGTTGACAGAAACCTAACTTTTAGGAAGCCACGAGGAAATCCTAATTCAGTTTAAAGTACTAGAAATAGTATCAAGTACACAGTTTATTTCCATTGCACTATTTAAATGCATCTTAAAGGAATGAATTATACTGATAAAATATATGCAAAATACACAAGAAATCACATCTTATCTCTAAGGTGTAGAAAGGAAACTATGTTCCTAAAAACAGCTAAAGATGCCGTGATTTTAGTTTAAGGAAAAAGTTTTCCCAACTTAATTTCTTTCTCTGCATGCATCAAGCCCTAAATAGACATAACCCAAACATCTTTTTCTTATCAGTCCAGTGCTAAAACATCAAATTAAAAGTTAGACTAAATCTTTGTTTGTCTTACATTTGTCTTAAATGATGTTCTATGGTTTGGGCTATCAATTTTTTGGAAAGAGATTGATGCAACTGTCTTTATTCTAGTTTTTGAAACTCCTAACAGCACCCAGTGTTTTATAAGTAATATAGAAATCACTGAGAAATTTTGGAGTCACACAGCTAATGCTAGATGATTAGTTAGCCCTTTTCAAAGCCAAGGAAAGGTTATGTTTACTGGACCTCTTTAGTCTGTAAAAATCTAATGATGCTTCAAATCTAGGGGAGTTTAATTTGCTGCCAGAGTCATTATTTGTAGAGCCACTAGCTTCCTCCAAGAAACTTTCCTTTGAAACAAACATTAATTTATAAATGGCAGATTAAACTAAACTTACTCTTTGATACAAAAATCTTCCTTTGTGAATACTAACTAGTGTCTACAAAGCATGCCTTAACAGAAACTATGAAAGCCTGGGTAGCTTGTTCTTATACATATTGAAAACCATGACCAAAATGGTTAATAGGGGTACTTGTCAGTTTGCTTCTTGTAGCAAATACGTATATATATATACACCTATCATAACCAACAAATGCTTGGCTGGGTTGCACCATCATAATAGGTCACAATTAAAAACATAATTCAAATTAGGGAACGTTACATTGATGAAGAATATTTAAAAAGCATGGTGCTTTATATTGGCTATTGGCACCACAGCATGACACATGATACACACATATGAAAAGAATCACAGAATGTCAGGAGTTGGAAGGGGCCTCGAAATATCATGTCATCCAACCCCGTGCCAAAGCAGAATGTGTACTTTCCTTAAACCAGTTTTACAGTACCTAACAGAAAAAGTCACAGAAAGTGTTGTGACAGAATTATGAGTATCATACTTAGGTGCACACTATAACTTCAGATAGTTATGGACAACTCAAGTGTTGAACTCCAGACCAATTTTACAACACCAAGAAACAGATGTATTGGCTATTAATTATATACTTATTTCCTCAAATACCAGAAAATATTAAACATGCAGACTAGCTCAAGGGGATTAGCCCCAGATATCATTAATTAGCTGCTTAACATTTACAGTACAACTGGCCACAAGATTGAAGTTCTTTAATGTTAACATGTCTGTATAATTGTCACACTTGTTTCTGAACCTAACGTAAAAATAAGCTCAAATGTTTATAAAACAATTCTTTCAAGTAACTTATACAGAAAAGGTGGTTTCCAGACAATATTTCAGTTGGCACATTAAACAACTTATAACTTATTTCACAACTGGATAAAATAGGACATTGAGGCAAAACATTTTTAAGCCCAAAGTAGTCATCCTTAAAGATTATATTTAAGGTTATAAACTAAGCCTGTCACCTAAGCTATGTCCTATAATCTCTTTGTTAGTGCAGCAATACAGTTGTAAGTCGTGATTTTCAAAACGTGTGGCAAAACTATCTGGACATCTGGAAGTTTCTTTCACACAGGTAGTTCTCCTTATTGCCAAGTCCTAATGCAATTTTGTTCCCAAGTGGGCTGTTGGTCAGGACAGGTGGGATTTTTGAAGTTTGATGGATAAGACATTAATAAAAGAGGCTTTTAGAGTGCTGGTCATTCCATTGTCATTCCCAAAGTCTGGCCAGTATCACAAAGAAGCCATACTTAAACATATGGGCTTCTCATTACAGAAAATATTTCTCTCACATAAATAAAATCTTAATCTTTTTATCAGAATCTTGCTGTGATTTCAATAGGAATATGAGACTGAGTTGTTTTAAGTTTAGTCTAATGAACTGCAAGGATGTATCAAAAGCTGCAATGCTGATTAAATATTTCATAGAACTAGGGAAAGCTACCCAGCCTGGAGACCTGCCGGAGCACAGACTTAACTTTGAATTTCCTCTTCCGAGAGTTCTTGATCAGAAACTTACCTCTGATCTTCATCCAGGTTGAGATGTGTTTTGTTACAACTGCTATTCAGTAACACAAAAAATTCAAATATATTTGTCCAGTGAAGGTACATGAATTACATTAAGTTAAAAATGTAGAAAGATATTTATTAAGTGGCACCTACATGTAGTGAACATTTTTCAGTATCAGTAAATCGGCAAATTTATGAAGCAAATATGATTACGTGATAACCATATTCTTCTTTGGCAATGGCATGATGCCAACCAAAACAGGAAAACAAGGGATCCCATTCTCTGCCTCATTCTGTAAGAAAAGTTAAACAAGCAAACCCAATCCTGATTGCAAAGAATCTACAATTAAACAATTAACTTAGAATACCTCGTGGTGTTTATTATAGAGTACTTTCTGGACAGTCAGTTATGACAACATAGGAAGGCACAAACTCAAAATAACATGTAACGTTTAATCATAACAGATCTAGACAAATAAAAGGCTTATTTATGGTTTATACTTTAAGGACAAAGTAGGAAGTTTTAAGGGACAAAGTATTTCCTATGTAAAATACCAGATTCTTCTGAAATTTTCAACTATTCCTATCAACAAAGGTTTTGATGCAACCACAGAAGCTAAAGAATGTATGTGTCATATGCCATATCAAATCATTAAGCATCTAAAATGCCTGCCATAGATCAAGTCATTAAACCTGATGTTAGAAGATAGATAACACAGTGTCCAAGTCCCTCTAGAATTGAGACGATTCAAGGAATAAGCAGACTGGTTCCTGTTCTACTCCAACAACAGAAGCCGGTTTATTTCCATTCTATATCTTATTGCTCAAGTAGTAAAGATACTGCAGATGCATCTACTGGTAAGAACCTAAGTTTAAGTCCAAAAAAAATTGTTTTACAGGCTGTGTTTCAAGATGGGAATAATGAATCATCACTGTGGACCTTGTGAGTACTGTTTTTAGATGAGGCTGCTTTGCATGTGTTGAACTAAGCAACTGGAAGAGACAGAGGAAGTGGAAAAAGGTATCCTTTCTACTTATCCTTTGAAAAATTGTTCCATTTCTTGCCTCACCTGTGTTCTGTACCCAACTCAAGCCAATAGACTGCATCCCTCCCATTCTCATCAACTAACAGATAATGATTAGCACATACACATGAGGTGTCATACATGTGGGACAGTATTGCAGATGCAGAGCCAGCACTCTGGAAGTGAATACATTTTCACATGCACACCACAGGAGTATTTGTATTGCTGATTCTGGGTGTAACTGTATTCAAGTCTTCACCAGGCTGACTACACCTAAACAATTATTTTATTTGCACCTACAATAAGTATTTACACTGGAAAACAATTTCAGACTCTGGCTTCTAGGTTTAAAGGTAGCATGTCAGTTTCATTCAATATATTAATTTAAAAAGTCACTATTTCCTTCCAGGAGCCCTTCTGTACTTTGTGTTCATTTTAATGAGATAGGAACAAGTAATTTATGCAGCAATAAATCACAACTGGTTTGATTAACTGGTAAGGAAGCTAAAATATTTTACAGCACAGCCCTAAGTCTTCAATATTAGATATTAAATACTATGTGGAGAATCAGTCTGTTGCAACCTGTTATCTAAAGTAAGATTCCCAAACATTGCAATAAAATAAGTTTTTGCCTGAAAGCACAACATTGCCGTCGATCTGCAGTTTACTTTTGGACATCAGATAAGTCACTAGGTAGAATTAAACTACAATCTAAGTTTGTATGGCATCTGTATTACTGATGTTACAAAATATTCCCTCCACAATATTTTCCTGGGCTTTTTCTTTTTTTTTGGGTAGTGGCTTTCCCCTACCCCCCAAAACAGCCACTCTAGAAAGGAAGAAAGGAAGCATTAACTTCTCTGTACAGGCAACAACACACAGAAACTTAATTCCTGTATCAATTTCAATAAGCAAGTAAATGTTTTTGTAAACAAAGCTCTGCTGCAGATTCATTATTCCTATTGTAGTATAAGAGATAGGTAAAACAGAAAGATTTGAAACATTAAATTAAATCCAGGGACCTCAAAAGATCACCTAGTCCAACCCAACCTGCCTGAGCAGAATCACATCGATTAAACCACAAAGGGACATGTTCAGATTGGTCTTGAATGTCTCCAGAGAAGGAGACTCCACAACCTCTCTGAGCAGCCTGTCCCAGGTCTCTGTCACCCTCACAGTGAATAGTTTTTCCTTACATTCACATAGAACTTCCTCTGCTCCAGCTTGGAGCCATTGCCCCTTGTCCTGTCACTGGCCATCACTGGGAAGAGCCTCCTGACAATCGCTCTTAACATGTTTATAATCAATAATGAGGTCACCCCTCAGTCTGCCCCTCTCCAAGCTGAAGAGACTCAGCCTGTTCTCATAAGGCAGTTGCTCCACTCCATCATCTTGATGGTCCTGTGCTGAACTCTTTCAAGGAGTTCCACATCCTTCTTGACCTGAAGGACCCAGGACTGGAGACAATACTCCAAGTGTGGTCTCACCAGGGCAGACTAGGCGAGAAGGACTTATTTTGACATACTAGCCTCCCCCCTTCTAATACACCCTAGGATGCCATTGGCCTTCTCAGTGTAAAATAGTGTAAAAGGCTAGAAGTAGGTTGATCAAAC
>VXBZ01006770.1:482407-513137 GCA_013399135.1 Heliornis fulica
CCATGTAGCCATCCCCTCCTTCCATGACCTGTAGATGCTCTTCTTCCACTTAAGTCTACCCAGCAGTCCCCTGTTTATCCACACAGGTCTCCTGTCAGCCCTTCTTGATTTTTTTTTTCCCTTTGGGATGCTCTGGTCTTGAGCTTGGAAGAAACGGTCCTTGAATACCAACTATCTTGGGAGAGTTGGGAAACNGACCTTCTGGACTGCGAGTGCCTGGCCTTGTTGGTATTCCAGCAAATATATGGGTAATCATACTTCTTTCCAGAAGTATGATTATTACTCCATTTGAATGAAACCTATTAAATTTAAAAAGCAGAAATTGTTTTAACTCTACTATCCTCTCAAGTTTCTACTATCTTTGCTGGATCTTTGTTCTATTGTACACTTTAGAACACTAAAATCATAGTATTAGTCCTGACCATGCATAAATCCTGTGAAGCATTCATGTCAATCAGTGAAGTAAACGAGTCAGAAATGGAGTTTCTCTAATCACATTATAGGTTAGCTTTAATAGTTGTTTCCTCGTCCCTCTCCCCCTGTCTGTCCCATCCCCCAAGAAATTAAAAAAGTGTACTTTTCCTACAATACACAGCTTGTATTCTTTTCCAACTACTCCAGTAAAGGAAAAAACCACAACCCTAATATCTAAGCTTATTGCAGCTAATCAAATGAATTAAAATGGTAAAACACTTATCAAGCAAATCCTTAGGACCACAACAGAAAGAACTTTAAGTGGCTTATCTTCTCTCTGTCAGACTGAGAGGAAAGGACAAGACATGCAGCAACCCCTTCTCTCACATGAGAATCATTAGCATTTACAAAGCCTATGCTTTAAAGCAAAGAAAAGGTTCCAGACACATTCTGAAAAAAAAAAAAAAGAAAAAACCAAAACCTTTCAAACATCATCTGAGTGCAAATAAATGATGTGCCAAGTCTGCTACAGAGAGAAAACCCTAATGCCAGAAAGCTTCCCTCCCCCTTTCTTGGAGGCTAGAAAGGCAGATTGTCTATGCCAAGTTCTATACTGAAGTTCCAGTGGCATTCTTAACTCTTGATGTGCAGCTTCTAGAAGTTTATTTCATCCATAGCAGGCACCCCCCCCATCAGCTCACTGTCTTCTAATTCAGTCTAACATTCAAGAAAGGTTTTAGTTTTGAAAACAAAGCAACAATATTTTACAACAGGAATTTAACCAGACACTAATATGAGGGTAATCAAGCATGTAAGACTAAGCAGGACTGAAAGTCTGAGAACATATCTGAACTTCTAAACACTGTAGCAGTCCATTTTAAAGCAAAAAATTATCATTAGAATTGATTTTATCCTGCTGTGCAAAACCAATTCCTGACTTTCAATAACAAAACAGTAGATATAAGCAGGAAAAAAACAGCCTTGTATTTGGAGAAGGACATGCTCGATTCCACTTTGTCTGCACTTCAAGCTAATAATACATATCACTTAGAAGTCAATGCTTTTTCATTGAGTTTCCATTTACACAAACCTAGAACTGGCAGAAGGCTACATCCTCTAGTGATTATCTTATCTATCCTTTTGCATAACAAATAGGAAAGTTCAAAAGAACACTTTTGCTCATCTGCTTTACTCAATCTTACTGGCTGATGAAGACATCCTTTAATTTGCAGTTCCATAAGAATACATCTCTTAAGAACTCATCAGGCAGTTCAGTGAAATAACTCTGAAGTGCATGGATATACACTAGATCCAGTGATTAATTTCAGATTAATTACTTGCTAGCTGTCTTCCAGCTTCTCAGTTTTACTTCAAATAACAATCCTTAGCTTTTCTTGAAAGCAGTTGACCTTTGCTGCCAGCTAGCACAGGTTACAGTGGTTAACACTACACTTCACATTTTACTGTGACTAAACTTCAAGCTGAAAGCTCTGTGAATGCCTGTGAGAACACAAACCCTACGCTGCAGGTCTTACCTCTGATTCCCATTTAAGCAAAATAAGCATTAAATAGATTCAAGAGCCCAAAATAACATCGACATAGAGCTAATCTTTTACAGACTGTACACACTTTCCTTGCAGTTCCATAGCTCAACATGCAAGGACTGTTCTGCTACTGCCTGCCAAGCTGTCTTTTTGCTTGGCTTCACTTTTCAGCCTCATGTCCACAGAACAAGGCTCTTTTGTTCAAGACCGTTCAGGATGCAGGCTTTTACTTAACCTTCATCTTCCTAGTGCCTTACTCTCAGTTATCAGCAGCTCTCTTCACCCTCTGTAATAAAGTCTAGCCACTGCTCCCCATCTGCCTGCAATGAGTAACCTTCTCAGGCATTGGCACTCCTCCACTGCACCCACCAACCCTAAGAAGCTAAATCAAGTCACCTACTGGAGGCCCAGCTCCTGGGCATCGCTCCACTGCCCTGCATGTCTCCCCTAGCTGTGCAGACTTCATACCTGCCATTTCAAACTCGATTTTCAAACTTTATTGCACATAAAGTTTAAAAGGACTGACTAGCATTTCCTGCAGTGCTGATGCATCACTCAGCCTTTACACGACAAACTTCAGCTGCCTCCAGCAAGTACTAAAAACTACATCTTTCTTCAGCCAAACAACAAATTTCAGACCATGCAAAGCTGTAGGACTCAGATGTATATTATGGTTTCTTTCCAGAAAAAGGACTCACTACTACTGATAAGACAGCATCTACTTTCCAGGCTAGCTGAGCTGGTAATTCTACTTAAGCAAGTACCAAACTCTCCTGCTTACAACTCCTATCCCACCCATGATAGTTCCATTGCCAGGTGACAGCACTTAAAACACTTGATATCAAGTTCTTATAGTTCTCATTTGTAATATGCAGACACAACCTCCATCACCCATGAACCCTCCACTTTCTAAATGCACTACAGTTCATGTCTTCAGTTTTCTGTTTATCTACCCCAACAGCTGAATTGTTTTCTCAACTACACTGTAGTTAAACCGTTACCTTTTCACTATGAACGAGTCTACCATTTTTTCCCCCCAAATTAGGATATGGCAACCTTGTGAAGTGGTGAAGGATATTGCTGATAATACTCAAGTTCATGCCTCTAAACCTTCTTGATGCCAGGCAATACAACATTTAGTGCAAAAGGAATTTGCACCTGCTTTAAGAATAAAAGCCACAAGAAGCAAAGTAAGGATTTTGGGGGTTTCTGTATAACAAGGATGCTTATGATTTTTTTTTTTAATAGAAGTGATAAGTCATCTGTGGCTCTAATTTTGTCATCTTCCCACCACCATTCCCTTACCTGTACACAGCAAGTATGTCAGAACTGCAAAGACAGCTCTGCTACTGATCACACATTTTTTTTTTCCAAACTTGTTATCAATAGCATTCTAATAAAGCCTTAATAGATTTCTTTCTAGTCACCACAGAGCAGATGAACACAAAACCTTTACACATGTAAGTTTCATCTCATCAATATTTAGTCCTATTTAGCTTCCAGACATTCTTATGAAATGTTCACTAACACAGCTGCAGACATCCAGCTCTCCCACATTCATCGTTTTGTCATTCCTAGGCCTTATTCTCCCACTTCATCCCTCTGCAGCCTTTCAATTCCTCAGGCATGTGCCAGGAGTATCAGTAATTGCACCGAGTAGTGCACCCTCCTACACAGAGGAGAGGAACACTATACCCAGACCAAAGGCAAGGCTTTTTATTCCTGTATGCCAACAGCCATTCTTCTGCAAAGCTGAAGATTAATAAGCTAGTCTTACTGCTTGAAAAGAGTGCTGTAGGCTGATAAGACTATTCAGTTCTTTGCTGAACTTCCTACAAACTAGTATAGAACCTCAAGCTGGGAATTTCTTTTATTCTTGACCTGCTGTATGCTTTGGTATTTGAATCTCCTGACAACAACTTGCTAACAGCTCTGTCCTCATTGAGATCTTCCTTGCTGTTACTTTCTGTTCCTGGTTAGTGATTTGTTTGCTTGGACAACAGTTATTGCTTTTTTTTTCTAATTAGAGATAGACATGGAACTGAGTCTTTCAAAATTCACCACTGTGTTTCTCAGAAAATTGTTATCTGCCTACACTACACCCATGAAGTGCTGACATTAAGCCACAGACTATCCATAATACATTCTGACTTCCATTTAGAAGAATGAAGCTTTAAACTCTGCCATCTCTTACTTGCCCAGTGGTGCTGCTTGTGGACTGAGCATGCACCGTCTGTCAGCTACAGTGGGCATCAACATTTTCAACTTCAACACGTAATACATTTTCCTGCAAAACATCAGTGCCAAATAAACCTTATATCCACCCTGAATATGTTTCCTTTCAAAAAGAGGCTTAATTTTTACCTTAAGCATTCTTTTCTTAAATTTCACATAACTATCACTGGTCTTTGGTGTTCCAGCTAATACTTTTTGCATCACTGCCTGTGTAATACTGATTAAACTTAAAAATTAGTCTTTGGTCCGATACTGTATGGAATTTTACTGTACTTAAGAGCAATAATACCCATGGAGTATTCTATCAGTCCCCTTTTTTCCAGATTTATGGTATTTTACCCTGAGTCCTCACTACAAAGACCATAGGTAATAGAAACTCTGTTTTAACAGGTTTATTTCAGTTTTAACAGTTGAGATGGAAGAACAGATTCAGTAATACTATTTGGATAATTCCCACGGCTGAGATGAATGGTTCCTTTAAGATCCAGGACATCCTATTACAAACATCTTCAGTTAATTTACTTTATTTTGCAATTTTCTGACATACTTTTTTTCACATTTCATAACCGTAATTAGTTTGAAAAATTTCATGTCAAAAGCCAGGGATTCTTCCTACAAAAGATCTATACACAGGTTACACAATAATTTGCCTCCCTTGCCCTTGACACACTCAAGCCTCCAAGTAAGATTCATAATGTATAAAGCTTCAGATGTATGTAAAACCAGACATTTCTGAAAATAGAAAATACAAAAGATCCGAGAGTTTACTGATGTAAACTTTTTTCTTCATATTACCCTGTATAGCAAGTTTCTGCATTAAAAAAAAAACTTTAGCCTAATGTCTTATTCTTCATGTCCCTTTCTTTTTTTTTGACTGCTTGCTCCAGTTCTGTTTTACTTTCAGAAATTGGTCTGAATATAACAGAGGAATAGAAACACTCTGCACATTACCCAAATGGCCCAAAAATCCGATAACTTTTCTAGAGGTTATTTCTTGAAGAAGCAGTTAGCTCCAGAAGGCTTACAAGGTGTGAAAGAGTAGTATTCACAGGACTCTCATACCTCTATTTCTATATATATGGTACTTTAAAGGTGGTTAAGGGAACCATTTTACTTCTATACTTTCAGACTTAGTTTTAAGATGGTTATAAATCACCATAATGCTCTAAAATCTTTGACTCTCCCTCCTTTCTCTGCTGTAATCTAAACTTCATGACTACATCCCCGGTATGTCAAGAGCTAGACCTCCTCTGTGCTGAGGGAGATTAATGAAAGCATTTGTGTAGCCAATACATACTCAAATCATTAGCTTGTTTTGCTGTTCTCACTCCAGTCCTTTTCTCTCTAGTATTTCAAAATAGCCTTCCAATTCATTGAGAAATATCACTAAAGAAATCACCTTTTTTTTTTGAGAATAGAGTGTTCTTACTTCCAAGCTGGAGTTTATATAAGGCTCAGTAGCCTTAATCTTGAGCAGAAGAATCTTCACACATTGTCTTCTAAAAAGATTCCATCAGCCCTGGTTACCTTCCAGCACTTCCTGGGCTAATTAGGGTCAGAAGGTGGAAATGACCTATGGAAACTGACACATTCTGCTGAAGTTCCTATTTCAAGTGCTCAGTCTTGAAAAAAGCAGGCTTAAAAGTTTATGATTCTTCCCTCTTTGTATTTTTTAGGATTCTTATCTGTTAATTCCAGAAGGCTGCAATGAAGTTTTTAATCTTTTTGATGAATGGTTAATTTTGTTATTAGTTTAACAATTTTTCCTTTCCTAATCCCCATCCTTAAGAGAAAATCCTTCAGAGTATAAGTTTTAGATAGTGTATGAGAACACATGAAGAAAGAAGTAGGCTTTCTGTTTAGTCTCTGTTGCTTGTAATTAATCAAAAACTGCAGGCTTCGTTTCGGGTTTTTGTTTGGGGTTTTTACTGTTCTAGTCAAATTAGACTAGTTCTAGTTAGCACAATGCAATTATTAAAGAGCTTTCTTCACAAATACTGATTTCAGATGCTACCACACGTATGAAATCTCATCACACAGTTCTGGAAAGTCAAATAAGTAGAATCATCACAATGAACAAAGAGCCATTTTTACAGAAGTAAACCTATTCCTTAATTTTAAAAGATGCAATGAATATTTATATTCTAGCCTTCCCTCAACTTGTAGCTGCAGGCAACTAGTTATGGGAGAATCTAATAGAAGTCATTAGAGCCGTTTACATTAAGCAGAGTAAAACGCTAGTTTACGAGTACATACAATTACAATATCCTCTATTCTGTGTGTGCAAAGCAATAAGAACACAAATTCATAGCTGCCATAAACTGAACTTACAATACACTCACCTCAATAACTTACTCAGGAAATTCAACATCCTTTAAAAATAAAACCTGCAGAACAAACAGCCAAGGCAAACGCAAGCAGGTTTGAAACTCATCATTTCACAACTGTTCCATAGAAACACATACAGGACATTTAAAAGCTCCAACTCTCTTCTCCCCTGCATACATCCTCCAAGCAGTCACTTCAACCCCACACATCAATATTCCACAGATGTTTCATTCAAATTATACAAACAGATAATGAAAGACCAGAAAATCATTGGATCAGAAGTAGACAGGTAGAACTGTGTCAAAGCACAATGTATTACTCAAGTTTTTGGAAAGGAAAGAGCACTTACCTGTAAGTTTGGAGTCCATAAAACGTGTTGGGTCAGCTGCATTAGTAGCAACTCAGACTACATTAATAGTGGAAAGATACCAATTTTTTAGTAATAGATGCAGGAGTCTAGACCTTCCACTGAATGAGTGGAGACTAAGATTGGCAAGGCACATTTTTCTGGTTAGAATCAAGACTCTAACAATAAGTGAATTCTCCGTCAACGTGGAAAACAAGTTCTCATCCTTTTAATTTTATAGTTACCTGACTTAATCTATAATAATTTTTTAGCTCTTTTTAACTTTTTTGATGCAACACTACATGAGGTTTTAGTGTTTCAACTCTGCCAGTTTGTAGTATTAGCACAGCAACTTTCAAGTAATCTTAATGCCGAGTGTACTATCTAACATCATACCTGTTAGTTTTTAACATTGTAAGGGTGGAAAATTCCCAGTAAGTTTAAAGTATCCTTAATAAAGCAAATCAATAAAATTAAATGCTAATCCTTATCTGCATTCATCTAAAACCACCAAGGAATTCCAGCAGTTCATACATATTTTTTCCAAAATGCTAGATAAGTATTTAACAGCAGACAAACTTTCTCAGACACAAGAAAGATGGTGTTTTTACCAAGTCTTTGCTAGTATTACAATAACAAACAACAAAATACTGTACATCCTGTGGATCTAGTTCATCTGGTTTTGACCAAAGTAACACTTAATAAAGTTAGGGTAGATATTTGTTGGGATTTTTTTCAGGGTGGCAGCAAAGAAAGCCATACCTTTTCAGCTTGTACATACGGATCTGGAATCACCGATGAACATTTTACTTGTACTTAAATATAAATGAAGTTAGCATTACAAGCCTCACTAAAAACATGCACTATATACCCTTATAATATTTAGGCAGTAAGAACAATTATTTAGGTAGCAAAAGCTCAGTACTTGAGAGATATAAAAGCTTGCCATAGGTCTAATAAAAAATCACACTGTTACAAGTCTCATGTACACCCCCCCCGCCCATTAATGTCATTGGAGGGAAGATGCTCACAATTACAGGTTCATTCTCAGAAATTTTATTAGTTCAGGTAACATAAAGGACTGTTGTTTTCCCTACATAGATCTTTTATATACAGAGAAAATTTCATTTTCTTACCTGTCAAACACAGAATGAATTGTAGCAATTTTTCTAATCAGAATGCTTTCTTGCTAAGAACAAGAAAGGCAGCAGGATGTATTCACCATTTCTGAAGCGTGCAGACTCTACCTTTTCTACACTTGTCTTTCCCATTCTTTTAACAGCATCACCTCAGATATTTCTTCATCTTCCAGTGTACTCTCTGGTAAATCAAACAAAGCAGGTGTTAATACTACTCCAGTGAACACATTCACGTCTCCAAACTTTCTAATAGAATGGAAAAGAAGAATTAAGCCTAATAACACTTCTAAAATGAGACAGCTGGGTAAAATATATGCTTCCTAAGCAAAATTTGATTATTAACAACCAAGGAACAAGTAACTAGAACACCAGCAGTAGGAGCTGCTTCTCTCATCTGAACATAACAGTCACTCAAAAGCCTTCATTTAAAACTATTAGGAAGAAAAAGAAAAAAAAAGGGGCAATATCAAGCTCTAGGTCTGGAAGAGCTTACTTCTAAAAACCAGATTCAAAAGTAGAGTTAAATTAGTACCAGAAAGAAGAACAGAGCTAGCCCAAAGAGACAAACCAACATCATCAAGGCTAACCACTATAGAAATAACAGCTACATCTTGGTCAATAAAAGTGAGAGTGTGTATCTAAGACATCGAACACCCACCGCAACGTCACTATACCTAGAAACATGAGACAGGTACTGGGTAAAGTCTGAAAACCCACTACAAAAGACAGACACCCAAACCTACCATACACAAGCAGAAGACTGCATTAAACACAATTCTCCCTTCAGAGAGGGATCTTAAATAACTTCAAGTAGAGGGTGTGTGAGTGAGATCCCAGAAGAATCTGATCTGGGCAACTAAAGCCTATTGTTACACTAAGGGCCCTAAAAACTCATTAGTGTAAATTAACATGTTTCCTTGAAGCTGAGAATAATTAGCTAACCTGCATGTTTTAGCACAGCTGGATAATGTCTTTCCTGATGAAGGCACTAGCAGGTTAAATCAACTATTACAGGATTTTCTCTAGGTAGTGGAAACATAGGTACATTTTGCAAGGCTTGTCTAAGGGATTTCAACAAGCTCTTCCATAGATAAACTGGGAGAGATTTGTCAGGGCTGATGACTTATTTTCTCCATTCTGCTCTGATACTTTTTACAGGATTTGATAAATCCAGTTTTATTCAGAGAGAAATTTGAGAGCTGCTGAAAGTAGTACATGGCTTAAGCTGAGAGCTTAAGAGGAGCCAGGACATCTTTGTGTCTGCTCAGAACAAGATTAGATTTAGGCCTCTGTAAATCACCTTGGTTATGATTTTGCAGGGCTTGTGACCGAGAGTCATGGACCACATTTTACATGCACATGATTCATTCCAAATAGGACCCTATTCATGAGCCCCTAATTTGATGTAAAGCTGATTAGAAAAAATCAAAAGCAGCAGCCATTTCAGGCAGGTTCAGTGTTTTTAACATTGCTCCATCTCTGATCAACAGAACAGGAACATCTTTGTCTTTCCTTCCACCTCTGAGGGTAGCATGTCCCTCTAAAAGCATGTCTTCATAGCCAAATGAAGTGCAACTACATGTAAACATGCTAATATTGATCTAGCAGCAAAACTGCAGATATTGCAAGAGGGCCCTCTGTACAGACCATCATCTTTAGGATAGCTCTACTGAGGATCCAGTAAATCACTTGACAATTATTTTAGCTGCTAGTCCAGCTCAAACTCTGTACTCACAGTTATTGTGATAGATGCTGGCCAGCACATAGCAGGCAAAAGAAGCGTGCCAGAATTAAACCATACCGCCCTGTCATGTTGTTTCTTAGATATAGCCTACACACTTTCTTCATGTGCTTGTCTTTGATTAACATCCTGAAGGCATTTTAGCATGTCTTCAGTCTGTTTCTGAACTTTAATTAGGATCTAAACCTAGGGTCCCTTAATGATTCTGCGATCTCCATGTGACTATCCTTCTGGAGGCACAAAACCAGAAAAGTCTCTGTGATCTCTATTCCAACATTTTTTGTTAATTCAGAGTGAAGTTGGATTTTCAAGCCTATTGGGAAGAAAGTGTGTACTGTTTGTCTAGATAGACCAAATTCCTCTGGAGAAAGTGTAGGGAAACTAACATTTTTCAAAAAAACCCTCTGAGAAAAAAAAATGCTAAAATTTTGCTTAAAGTATATACAAACTAAAACCATCAATCTCCAGTTCTTCAACATACACAAAAACTACAGCGCCCATGTATCTCAATTGCCACAACATTTGCACAATATCAGCAACATGACCTTTCTTGTAAGAATTAATTTAGTACCCTGTGTGGAAGAAGTCACTGGACTTAAAGCCAGTGCAGGAGTAAATTTAAAATGATACTTTTACAAGTATTTTCCTTAAGTTATATGCGCTGATATGCTGAAAATACTCAGATACCCATAATGATAAAACATCTCGGAAACATCCCAAAAACGTGTAAAGCACGATTGCGTGATAAAGTAGCTTCTAGTAAAGAGCACACTGACTGCAAACCACATCTGAAAAGCCACAAGTGAGTCTGTGAACAGCTGGGGTGTTACGTACCATGTGGATACCAAAGCCACTGCAAAATCCTCACAGGAAGCATAGCATGTTCCAGTATTAAAAAAATACAGCTTCTTAAAGACAGTTTTTTTAGTAAATAATGTCAACACCCTGAGTGCACTAATAGGCCTTAACTGCCCTGAGTAGCCTCACCTGGGGCCTCCTCTGAACAAGAACTCCATATAAACTCGGGCTGAGGGTTGTCTTAGTTTTGCTTCTGAGGGGTTTTGTGGTGTCTTTGGCTATTTCATGGGCTTGGTTTTTGGTCCTTGTGCGTTTGGTAGCATTTGTTGATAATGTCTGTTGTGAGCATTTATCTACTCTGTTTTTTTCTGCTAGTGCTGCAAGATCAGGACTTGTGTGGTAGCTCAGTGTGGTTTTCCTCAGGGAGCAGCAGTACTTTAGCTGTTAGTTTGTGTATCAACAGTGCTTTAGTTGTGATAGTATTGTTTTAAAAGGCTATATGAAGGGGAGTATTTGGGTCTGTAGGAATTAGCCCAATGTATAAAGGCACCAGGAGTCATGGGGTAAAGGTAACAGCTGTGTATGTTTAATAGTTTATTTCATGGGTGTTAAATACAAGGGTAGCAATTGAGATGAGGGGAGTTTTCTGCCATGAAGTGAGGCATGTAAAAGGGGAGACTTTGCATACTCTGAGAAGGAGTGGAGAAAAATTTAGTATGGGTTAGGAAACATAGTAGTTGTGTCATTAAAGTTTAGTGTGGTTTATGTAGGAGAAGGTTTACAGTTGCTTGCTGTGGATTACTAGGCACAAGAGAATGTGCAAATGTGTAGACTTAAAAAAGTAGTTTCTAAGAGGTAAAGTAACTTTTTTTGGGGAGGGCATAATGGAGCAGTTAGTGATTCAATCTTAATTATATCTCCCTTACAAGATATTAAGTTGTTTTCTAGTTCTATTTATAGTGTTAGGTTCAAATAGACTTACCCAATTTATACTAAAGCTGTTATTCATCAAAAGGGTGACAACAAAGAAGATACTTTAAAAGGTAACTTTGACAATTGTAATTCTCTGAAAAGAACAAAAAGCTGAATTTTTTCCTATGTCAGATCTAGAATATGTGATTACTATCTTCATTTCTTCAGCTACTTGATCAAGCCATTTTTCTGAAAAAGGATTTCTATTCTAGAAGATTTAAGGGTTCTTGAGTGATAAATGATGACAGGAGGATGACTGTGAATTGTTTTGTCCACAAAAATTGTATTCACATATAAATCCTTGTGTATGTTGTGTTAAAAATCAGACTTTTTAAAAAGCTTTTGTTTATTAAATGCTATAGGATGTCAGGCCTGTTTCCTCACTGTGTAACTGCTATTTTTGGGTGTGAATAGACTTGGACTGTCTGCAAGAAGCTGTTGGTTATTGACTATGAAATCTATGTGCTAGATGAAAAATGCATTTAACTGTACATGAAGGAAGTTTTTTACATTGGAAATATACAAAATAGATAATTTTGATCAAATAGTGCATTAGACAACAACTGATGCTTTAATGTCCACATCTCTGCCTTCAAATATTGATTGCATCTGAAAGTTGGTGCATTACAGGAAATGGTGTTTTTCCAAAGTGTTTGTTAAAGTAAAATGTTATCCATTCCTATGCAGGCTTGTTTTGGTTTAATTCTGGATTTTGTGGGGAAAAACGTGGTCTAGTAAGTTTCTTTGGTTTTGAATTAAGAGCAGAATAGGACCTTTCTTTGTTTTTGGAAAAGCAGAAATTGAAGCTATACAGACCTACTTAAAGACAATGTAGATGTACTATATCAAAGTGACAAATAGCTTCATAACGTCAGTAATGAGACATTCTGCTTTGTTATGTGATGTGTTGTGGGGTAACTCTTTCTGAAAGCCCTGTATCTTTGTACCTCGAGTCTGTAGCACTTCTCCGGTTCCTCTGCAGGCTGCCTGCAAGAGGGAGTGTGGGAATTGCATAGGCATCAGGATATCCCTTTCTGGATTCTACTACCCCATTATCAGTTCAGTCAGGTATCACAATATCAATGTAGATTAAGGTCTCATTGCTATTTCCTTGCCAAATGACATTTCCCATATTTGCTTTTCACAGCTTCTATCAGTAAGAAGTTATTATGCTTCATAACTTGTGCAGTGCTGACAGCGGTAACAATACTCTTCCCCCAAACCTCTCTCCTCTCCTCAAAGTTGACACATTTAAGAGATCATTTTGCGCTGTTCTGGCAGATCAAAATAGTTTTGTGTGGACCTGCTATATGCCGGGCATATACCCTAGGGCAGGAGGGGTAAGGGGTAGTAGGGGAGTAGCCCTGAGGTTTGAGGAAGGGCTATAGCATGGTGAGCTGCAGGTCATGCAGAGGATAGGCAGCTGAGCAGGACCTGAAAGAACTGAAGGAACTGCTTACAGATCCAAGTGAGCTGAATTGCTGGAGCTCACTCTGTGAATTGAAACAAAGGCTGGAAGCAAGGAGCTGTGCTGTAGAGACAATGGTTGGACAGGTATTCATTGTTGATGTTTTTTCTATGCTATTTTCCGTAGTTCATGTAATGTCTTTTCTGTTAAATAAGCTTTTAACCTAGAGTATACATATAGACCATCCTTTAGGTTTTTTTAAGGTTTTTGATCTTGGTTAGGTTGTTATAGTACACCATCTTGGCAGATCCACTTGAAAGGTTTGGCCAGATTGGGTTCAATTATATCTGATGCTGTCACAGTGGTTTTATCTTGATGCGTATGTGCCCCTATACAAGAGTCAGGCTTCCTTCCAACATGACCCCTTTGTGTAGGCAGGGAGAGGATTGTTACCTGTGTCAGCAAGGCCCCTGATGTGGATGATCCGGGGCCTACAACTGTGAGGTACAGTGTTAGTTTCATGTAGCCAGGAGGTCCCTGGTTTGGATCAGTTAGCAGGTAACCCATGTATCTAAGCTGATGAAAGCCTGATACCTTTAAATAAGGTTAAGTCAATACGATACTAGCAACCATAAAGACAGGTCCAGGAGGAGTGATTCGGAGAAGTGTTTGAGGAGGACTGCATTTTGATTTCCTGTCAACAGAGATTCTAAATACTGATTCACCTGTTTATCTCTGATTATTCTTTTAAGTTAATTTGCTTTATCTGATGATACATCACAATTTTTGGTATGTAAAATGGACAAAATACAAGGAATAAAAGCAAAACAATAATATGCTTATCAAGAATGAAATTCTGAAGCAAATGGCTTTACTGTCCTCCCCTTCTAAACTAAGGTATCTGAACCCTGAATGCAATGTCTGAGGCTGTGCTGTGTGAGAAACACTACTTCAGTTTACTGGAGTTATATGTTACGAATGTCTGCTGTTCTGATGGAAATTTCATTTGATGTGAGCAAAAGTAATGAAATAAAATTTCATTGATGATGTAGTGAACTTAGAGCAAAAAATCACACAGGACAGTATTGTATCTGTAATGAATTGTATAATTGTATCTGTAATGAAACTCTTCAAGTTTAGCATTGGTAAATTGTATCTTGGGGATCTCAGAAGATGATCATTGTCCTTGTATGAAGCCCACAGAAATAGTTCTGTTGTATGTTCATAGGCCATGTTTTAAGAATCTGAAGCTTTCTATTTGAATTTCCTGGAGTTTGATATATGTATCAGTCAGAATATTTAAACACAGTGTGATTTTCAGTATTTTCTTTCTTTCAAAGACTATAGTAAGTTCCTTTGCTTGCTTACAGAATGAAGACAAAAGAACAAGGTAACTACGTTCAAAGCTTGTCTTAAGCTATTTTGAACAGTTTAATTCCTTTGCATACCTTGAAGTGACCTGCAGCAGTCACCAAAGCAAACTGAGGTGGAAAGGGTTGTACTTCAAGCCAATATGTCCATTAATTGAATTTCAGATGAAGAAATTTTCTGCATGTCTAAAGAACAACATTTCTATTGAGAGGTGAACAAGTCGGGGAGTTTAACTAGTTTACAAGATGAAATTGAGTTTTCATACATCACCATACTGTCAGAGTACAAGATCTATGGACTTTTAGGAGTAAAGCATTTCACTTCAATTTGTTTGGTTTTTTTTAATAGCATTTGTCTCATTCTGATTGTTATTACTGCCAAATAATTCTTTTAATGTGTTTTGAGCTAACAAGAAATTAGTTTGTTGTGAATATGCTCTAACTGCCCATTATGGTAAGGTTATACTGTGAAGGAGAAAGATGGTTCATTTTCTTCTGGCATCAGTCAGAATCTCTGGAGCTAAGCAGTGTTCAATGACAAAGGATGGACAGGAGAGCAGATACTTATTGTTAACTTGTCTTCTAGGTTTGTCTAGCCAATTCTATTAACCTCTAACTTTTGGAAGGTTACAATATTGTAAAATTTATGCAATGTTTTTGTATTAAGAATGAGTGACATCACCAATTATTGGAGTTTTTTGTTAGATTACTTCAAATGCTTTTTCTGAACACAAATATATTTAACTAAAGAGTCATCATTTTTCAGTTTTCCTAAAGCAATGAAAACCCTGGCCCATGACACACTGTCACAAATAGCAATCACAGCTTGAGAAATGAACATAGGTTTTGTTCTTCAAGTTCATTCTGGGGCTAATATATTCAAATTAAAACAAAATACTTGGAAAGTATTTATTTAGCAAGAAAGGATAGATGTCTTTTTTTTTTCCCTCCCCCCCCCATGTAAAGAGAAATATTGGTCTCAATTAGGTCTTACCTTGTATCTCAGGTTGAGTCTGATCACTGTGAAGTATCCCTTTCTACTGTACAGTGTGTATTAATTTATTTCTAGTCCAGTAGCTTAGATCTACGTTCTGCAATTCAAGTTTCTAGAGATGTTTTTAAAAGAATATGCATGTACAAACACTGTAAACTTTGTCAAAGTCTTTGAGAAGTTTGCCAGCAATAACAAAAAAGTGATGATGGGGAATAGTTCAGAGTAGCTAATGTGACTTATGTTTATCATCTGGGTTCTTAAAGGAGAAGGAATAGCCTTCAGCTAGAGGCTCTTGTCAACATGACAGCGGGTAGCCAGCAATAGAGCCAAGTTATTAAGCTGAGAGCATGACACCCTGTAAGAAGGGGAGAGAAAAAAAACTGCCTCCCAGCAATTGCAAATGAAAAAGAGGGACTAGCAGAGGAGGAGGAGGAGGAATACTGAGGAGTGGATAAATACTGTTTGCTACTCAGCTTCTAATAGAAGTTATAATAGACTGGGCAGGCTGATTGGGTTAGGAAGGGACCAAGATAAGCTTTAATCATTCCAAGAGAAAGGTATACCACTACTAACTTATGTTTCATACTGTTTGGAAAAGAATGGTTTTTCACAAGCAAGTGAAATGGCATACAGTCTACAAGTTGATAGTCTCAGTTGGATTAAATATTTTGGGCTTGTTATCTAGAGAATCATAGTATTTTGATGTCTTCCCGTTCTCCAACCTTCTTTGCTTCTTATTTGAACCTTTGGCAGGTTCTAACCTAATCTGACAAGAATAAAAAATACTCTTTAGCTCTTCTTTTGCTAAAATGTTCGTGGAGACAGATGGGAGAAACCTCAGGAAACCTCCAGGAAAAGCTGTGTTTAACCACAATGTGAGAATAGGCATTGAGGAGATGGCATATGATGTCCATATGGTATGTCAAGCTTCAAGATTTACACTGCTCACATAGTATTTTATGTAAACTAGTCTTAATTTAGATCTGAGCAGGAGTGTGAATAACTGGTAATGTAAAAAAAAGGAGAGCACAGATCAGGCTTCTCTAGTATAAATGCTAGATGAAGCACATGGACAGTGATGCATACTTTTCCTTCAGCAAAATACTACTTTTTGGAAAGGAGCTTCTCTTGTTTAGGAGACAAAACTGTGCCCCAATGTGACTGTCCAGTCACATTCTGCAAGCAATTCTGTGTTACAGTTTGTTCTTCCTTTTCAAGACTGACTATAGTAGGTATCAAGGTCTCTTGGAGAGAGTCTACAAAAGGTGTGAAATGAGAAATACGTTCCCCCCACTTGCCATTCTTGACAATGAGGCTTTCATGAGTTCTTCAAGGAAAAGTTTTCCTTCAGGAAGGACAATACCAATTGCAAAGAAGCCAAACCCACTCCGTTCTCTTAAGGGTATGCAATAAAGTGTATCGAGGACTGCAGTGAACTAAACAATAACTGTATTCCCAGAATTGTAGGGGTTGGAAGGGACATTGAGAGTTCAAGTCCAATCCCCCTGCCAAAGCAGGTTCCTCAGAACAGATTTAGATGGGTTAGCTAGTGTATCTCATTGGCTGAAAAACTTTGGGTATAATGAATTTAGATATTTCTGAATTCTTTGTTGTACCTAGCAGATCTGTTACCTTATTGAGAATGGAGGAAATGATAGAATTTCAAAGACAATGACCTCTATTTCTTCATATTGTATGCCTGATTTTTTTTCAAGAGACAAATGGACAAGTAACAATTTCTGTAAGTAAATCTGCCTTAGGAAATATTCTTATTTTTTTCAGTTTTACCTTTTATTTCCTTCCAGTCTTAAACATTCATCATTTGAGTGTCATTTACATGGTGTCTATACTCCAAAAGTCTAAGAAATCTCAGAATTCCATTTGGAACTACCATACAGTGGCTGCTTGATCAAGTCTATCAATTTCTCCTAGTATTTTTCACCTGGGCTCTTCCTTGGGATTATAGCTGTCAAGAAATCAACCTGAACAGCAGGGAAGAGTATGAGCTTTGTTTCAGGCATAAAGAAAAAGTATCCTGGCATCTTTCCCAGCTAGTTTGCATCACTCATTTAAAAGCCTAAAAAAATGTAATCTTCTATTTTTCGAAGTTAAACAGATCCATTTTCAGAAATCTGAGTAGGGATCATGCCCATACTCAGGAAGAATTGTCTGTATTTAGTTCAGTTTAGCACTGAAGCAGAGATGTTCCACCTCTGCTTTACAGTAACTTTTACTTTGATTCCTGTCTAATAACATATGCCAAGCAACGGAGGGTCTGAAATCTACAGTTTTATGTAGTAGGGAATATTAGTGTGCAGAGGGATGGATATTTCCCTTGGAATTTATTAGGAATAATCAATAAGTGGATATGTTGCCTTTTCCAGCAATGTCCTTCCCAAAACTGAATTTCTTGTTTTCTTTCCTCTCTGCTATTGGGCATAGGCTTTCTCTTTCTTCTGGGATAGATTTGAACTAACCAAATACCTGTTTTAAAAGGGAAAAGTCTGTAATATCTAAGGGAAGAAGCAATTTTCTGGCTCCAAATCTCGTTTTCAACACCACGATGCAGTATTACAAGCAAAAGTTCCAACCATGAATAACAAACATAATTTAAATTACTGCATGACAGCACAATATGCATCAGTAGATGATCAGTAGTTGTCTTTGCTAAATGAGTAGAAACAGTCCACATGTTGAAATACCATATCCAGTCTTCAGTGTTTAAGTAGGCAGAAACTTTTTCCCATTAAGAACTTAGTGATGTAGAAAAATGGCATTACCCAGACACTAGTTGCTTATTGTTGTATCATGCATGATTGATGGATTTTATTTTACTATCCTCAAATTAGATTGGAGTTAAGATACATTTGGGAGAAGCATGAGGAACTCTCTTGTTTTGGTGTCATGTGTCTTCTAAGACTACCCTTGGGAGGCTAAAGAGGTTCATTCACAGCAAGGTGCACCAGTACCTTAGTAATTATCTTAAAGGCTTGCTACCTCCTTGCTGTGAACTTGTGATGTAAATATTCTGCCAACTCTAAGGTAAACTATTTCTATTCAAATTAATAAACAGTTGGGAGAAGAAACCTTCTAGAATAAACAGATGGATGAGGGTTTTCTTCGATGTACAAGTTTGACAGCCATCCTCTATGCAGAGTTTTCACTTCCATGTAGTGTAGGTCACTTGCTTCTGTTCTTTTGTCTAGACTGAAAGTAAGCAAGCAATAATTTGGAGCAATTGTCTTCCTTGAGGCTTTCAGTAGATTACTAACATCATATGGAATATGATCCTAGTCTGTGATTCTGCATTTAACATTTAGTAAATGATGTAACAGTGTCTATCAGCATTTGTAAACTTGCTCTGTCATTCCTTATTTCTTATCTCTGGAAACTGAGCTAATACTACTACTTGTGAACATACCTTCAGCAATAGGAAAAAGCTGGTTTTAAGACTAGGAAACTGGGAAGTGAATTGATTAAATGAGAACATGTTAAGATACACTTTGCAGCCTCTACAACTGAAAATCGAGGCATAGCATTCTATTTGCATGAAATTCAGGGAGAATGGGAAGAAACGAAGGCATTTTGAATGCAAATTTACAGCCCTTGCCTCTGTTGAAGTGTGGCTCTAATGAGTTTCACAGTGTTGGAAGTATCATTCAAATGAGAAGGGTACAGTTGGCTTTCAAGGAATAATCAGTCTCTTCTGCAATCATGTAATGAAAAGGGCTGTGACCTCATCTGTGGTCTGGACCCTGTGATGTAGTTCAAGATGTTGTGCTCTTAGATTAAGTACATTCTGATACCATTACATGCCCAGACTTTCCCCTGTTGCCAAGCTGGAGAGGGGAGACCTTTTTTTCTACAGGTATTTTTACCCTAGGGGTTACTCTTGAGGCAAGTTTTAACCTGGTTTCTTTTGTAACAGAGGAAAAAGAACTATTTAATCTGATTTAGTAGTCAGGACATGAAGATACAATCATGTAAGAAGGGTACATTTTAAAGTTACAGGATGTAACCAAATTATGAGTTCTACAAATACCATATTAATATTTCTTTATTTTTTTTTCATAAAGAATATGCTTTAATATGAAATGGTTGAATCTCTATGCAAATGGTTCAGACAATTTTCTGCTTTTCTTAAAGGGTTTCTAAAGTAGCCTGGTTTATACCTTGTATAGGACTGCAAAGGGGGTGGTTGTTTTGTCTTCAGCCTATTAACACATCGGGAGTGAGGAATAAAGCCCAGTCAGTGTCCTTCTAAAAATAATCTTGTTGGCAGCAGCTCTGCATCCTCAAAGTAAGGGCCAGAGAGCCTTTGTGATAATCTAATCTTGCAGTATTTGAACTCTGAATAATCAACTCCATTTTCTGATTACTGTCTACTTGATTAACTTTTAAATGCAGAGAAACTTTCCTATTAGTCTATATTGATTGCTATATTTTGTGAAAAGGTAAAATTCCTATTTTTATTCCATCAATGCCCTGGTTTTCTTATGCATTTCACTGGATATGTTAGTACTAACCATAGATCAAATACAAAACATTACAGAACAAGTTGCATTTGGCCATTTATACTGATGTTCACAGCTGCCAGATGTTTCTGGCATATCTTTATCTGACCTGTAGTGCTTTCAATACATTCAGCTGAAAATACAAAGACCTTCACACCTCAGTGTGCTTACATTTTATTGTCTGAAGCATTCTTTTCTTTCTTGCTGTTACCCCACAATTTAACATTGGTCTGAATTACAGTCTTGTCTAAATTTTGTTGCAGGACAACATAAAACTTGGAGCTGCAGTAGGAATCAATGTCCAGTGATATGGTTTGTCCATCTTAGTAACAAATGCTCAGATAATGTGATAGAGTACTGCTAGTTAATTCACTGTTAGTTATAATTTTAAATCAGATTTGGTCTTAAAGGTCAGCTTTCTATAGCAGTTAATTTTCCAGGCTCTTAAAGTAATTACTACTACATAGCAAGTTCAATTAAAAACCATTGCAACTGAGTCTATCAACTTTCAAGCACTTCATACATATAAAATGATTAAAGGACTGGGGTTTTTTTCCTATGAAATATATTTTTCGTTTCTATGAATTTTTATGGCTATGAATTAGAGAATTATGTTAACTTGCCTTTTTTGCCCCTCCGTGCAGGAATATCTCCACACATTGCAGTGTCTGTTATTTTAATGCAAGCCAAGTTATATAGGAAAAAAATAAAATTACTATTTTCTGAATGCAAACTTTACACTTCAAGTAAGGAATACATATTATTTTTCAACTTGTGGTTTGAACAGTCTACATCGTTTGTGTGTTTTAGCAGAATGCTCCTACTACTGTTCATATCAAATATTACTCAACAGAACTGGTTCTAACACTATTTTATACAATGCACTAGTTTGAAAAGGTCTTATCAATCCATGGTGATTAATTCAGGGAACTTTTTTGTACATGTTTTTATTCATGTTTCCTATCCAAGGACATCCAAGTACTTCTAACATAAGCTGTGGACCTGTAACTGGTTGTCTATATTCAGGAGTTTTTACATTTTCTAACAAATATTTTTGTAGCGAAGTAAATCTCTTGTTTGTGAAAACAGCTGTTTAAACATGTGTTTCTGTGCACTTGTCTGTTTTGCCATACTTGATTAAAATGTTAAAAGTTTATTTTGGAAATGAATGCACAGATCTAAGCAGTATTTTTTGACTGTATTGGTACTAACTTTCTTCAAATGGGAATCTTTGAAACCACTTTGCTTCTCTTGTTACCTTTTCCCTATTATTATTTTTATAATGCTTTTTTTCTCTTTGCAATATAAGAAAACATGTAATATAAACAGGGATAGACAACAGCACCTTTCTGTCCTTCTGCTCATATGCGGAACACCCAGTCTTTATGTATTATGACTGGGACATAAAATCTACCAGGTGTTGGTTTCAGTCAGGAGATGTTCATCAACCATCCTCCCTCTTTAATAAAATAGCAAAGGACTCCTCCCAGTTATATCGATACTGAGGATGTCTTTAAAACAATGAAATTGTAATAAGATGACAAAATTAGCTGTGCTTTTATGAATGCTTGTTTCAATGCATAAACTTCTAACAATTGAGTGTTCTTTGGCATTGTGTAGCATAGCCAGACCCACAATGAAGACAGACACAGTGGTATGTGATGTATGCTGATAAAAGCTCTCATGTAAAAATACCTAGGTGATTTAGTTTCATGTACGTTAGGTGCTCTCTTTTTCCTATGGTCACTTTTTCCTATTGTCACAATTTCAAAACTTTAGCTAAGGTATGAGAAATAATAGTGGGAAATAATGAAATAAGGTACATGTTAAGTGATCTTTTGGGTGATTTAAGTATCTTATCTCAGAATCTAGCTTAAAATAATAAGGCTAAATACCTATAGTATTTATAGGGTGCAGTGTAAAAAGAGTATTAGTAAAACTATCAAGAATGAGTATGTCACTTCACTGCGGTAGGTTAATGTTCTTGTGTCAAATATGTTTTATTATGATGGATTAATGATTGTCAGGGGAGGCAAAATCAATTTATTTTGCTGCTGATGTTGAGTTCTGTCTTCTAGTAACCTTTGACAGTAAGCAGTCAATACATAAGCCAGAAGTTAAGTATATACCACAGCTTGGTGTATATATATGCATTTATATAAATGCGGTTGGTTTTATCTTCTCCATCCTTTAGGTCATCTGTTACTTCAATTGCAATTATTTTCTCTTCCTTTTTCTGCAAGTTTCCTTTTTTAGAGTCCTGTCAACTCTTTTTCTATATCTACTTCATAAGTATTTCTTTCTGGCCACCCTAAGTTTGTAGATATGTGGAATTGCTAGGCAGGGTCAAACCACCACAGAGATGCTGAATATTTTTGAAGTAACAGTATGTGCTTGCTGTATTTTTTAGAACTGTATAAATAATTTGCTTTAGAAGTAAAATTTATAGGCTGAGTTCTCAAATGTAGCTAAGTGGGGACATAAACTGAGAACCAGTAGTTCTAGGGAGATGGGAACTAATTAATTCCTCCAAATTGTCACATCAATAATTGGAAGACAGTTTGGGCTGAAAAGAACAAAGGCAGAAGTTTAGGAAGTGAGCTTTTCAAGATTTATTTTTAGGCTTAGAACCTTAAATTAATCTTGTTTGAATAGAACATTGAAGCTGATAGTAAGAAATTATGCATTTGCATGTTATTTAGAACAGCCAATCCTGTGTTCCTTAAGCATCTGTTGCCCAAAGGATGGTAGAGCTAGGCCAAGGATAATACCAAAATGGGAATGATTTCCTTGTCAGAGGTAAATACCCCACAGTACATGGTTGTTCCACCCTATGATTTTTCTCAGCATGCAGCTTGTTTAAGCAGCTACTGTGATTTTAGTGTTTTGCACCTCTCCTTCAATCTTTCCCACTTGCAGTTTGCTCTTTAACTGTCAGTCATTTTTCACTACCTAATTGAGAGGTAGTGAAAAAGGAAGTGTGAACTGTATATTTCTAAGTTTTTCTTTTCAACACAAAGTTGAGTATAGACTTGTGAAGAGTCCACACAAACAGCTCAGCATAAGTAAAGGTGAGGGAACAAGTCTTTAAGGGTTAAGTGCAGAAATCCTTTCATGGTTTTGCAATCAGAAATGATCATAGGAATTGCATCATTTTCTTTGACCTCTTGTGTGTCACTTAAATGGCATCCAAGCAGCCTTTACACAGGGAGTTTAATTTCGTTTCCTTTCTGTTGTCACATTAATACAGGGAAAATCTTTTGTGTGGTATCAGTGTCAGCATTGTTTGTGATAACTAATCACAAGTGTGCAATACTTCCAGCTAATGAGCCATACAGATGAAAGGCAGATGTTTGCTGTATCCATGAAGCTGGCACTCACATCATAGCGACATGTTTAATCTGTGTTGTATGTTTACTTCTTAGTATGGTGGTTGCCAAGTAGTCTGATTCTCTTGTAGTTTAGAGGTCTCCATCTTGTGTCCTTCAGATGTAAAGGAAATGGAAACTGGTAGTAATGATCAGTTTTATGCATGAACAGAGTACATGAGGAGGTCTGATTTGTCCAGAAGCTACTTGAGGCTGCAAGTAACAGGAATTTGCTTGTGGGCAAAATGATGATACTTGTAACACTTGGAAAGTGAGCTGACAATTTATGCTTCAGAACCAGCTGAGCTCTTCTACTGTAACACTTGCATGGTGGAAGTACCAACCCATCTCTGTTGTTTTAACATGCTGAGCACATGGGTCTTCTCTAGCAAACTGACAAGTTGGTATATGCATTTCCACTTGGAATTAGGTATGGTACTGAGTTATCTCTTTGTCTCCACTACTAGTCATCTGGCCACGTGTGAGATGGCTTCCTGCTATGATGGTCATAGCAAGACCCAGCCATCAGCTCTAGGCCATGTTGGATGTGTAAGTTAGATTGTGTTGTGTAAGCACAAGATGGGAGGGATGTTAACCCCCCACAAAAAATATTAAAAGGGCTACAAAAACAGAGGTCAATATTTAATGACATCTCATAAGAGAATAGGGAGTAAAATAAGAATAAAACTCTTTGTGATCATTCAAGTCAGCAGCAACAAATTAAAGGTAGAAGGTACTGAACTGTTCTCAGATGAATAATTAGAAAAACTAGGGTTTTAAATGAACAAAACCAACTTAGTCCTTTGATGTCAGTGACTTTTTATGTGATTCAGAAATATTTTAAGTTAGAGGCAAAAGCAGAGAGAAGTTAGTATAAAATTCTGTAGGAGTAAATATTAAGAAAATACATCTTTAGGGAAGTTAATTTTGTCTGGTTTACTGGGACTAGAGAGCTTCTGATAAATGGAGTAGTAGGTTCTAGATGATTCATGCTAGGAGTAAGATGTGAGGATGAGCAGGGAGTCTTTCACCTGGAACGAGCATGTATGAAATCTCAGGGCAAAATGAGTAATTAGAGCAAAAATATTTGGCCTTCAAAACATACACAGATGCATTTCTGTGTGATACACTCTAGATGAACCTGCTTGGCAAGCAGGTTGGAATGATGATCTTTAGATGTTCCTTCAACCCTGACTGTTTTGTGGTTAAGCAAAGAGTATCATGATCAATAGAGCATGTCTGGGTTATAACATGACAAGTTGCTGGTTCATGCCAGATGTGGTAATAGCAACATATAAGTTTATTTTTAGACTGGAAATATGGGAACATATTTGCTCACAATTCCCTTACTTAGTAGTAAGGCGAAGTTCAGTGCTGACTTTTTAAAGGACTGGGTATAAAAATTAGGTAAGATTTAGCGGTAAGTGGAAGAAGTGTCTTCAGATATCATGCTGCATCTGTGTCAGTTGGTGGGGGCACCTGGGGCTGCTTCCTCCTGTTCTAAAATCTGAACCAGCGGAGTGGGGAGGACAGCAGCAACTCAGCTCAAGCAACGCAACTCCTACTCCCATCCAAAAATCAGCAGAGAAAACCCCCATTCATGTTTCCACTGTTAAGATTTGTCTTAGAAATTAAGTGATGAGCAGAAAATGGCTAGTAGATGTGCAGTGAATTTTTCTGTTATTCTTTTACTGACTTTATTCCTGGTTTTGTAATGTAGAGTACCTTTTAGGTAGAACAAATGAGATGTTTTCTTTGTTTACTGACATAGGTACGATGTGCTACCCAGAGGTAGGCATCCAAATAAGCAATGAATACCAGAAATTAGGTCCCCCAAAAACTGTGTTATCAGGCTGTAAGAACAAATTTGTGAGCTGGTATTGGGAAGTATGAGCATGCAAAAATAAACTGACAATAGGTATTAACTAGGAAGATGTAAGTGCTTGGAGAAATACTTTATCTTGACATAAAATTGACTGATCAGTCACTAGCCTATGTTACTAGCAAAATCTGTGAAGACTTTTTGCTTCATGCTTTTATACAAATCTCTCTTGGCTGAGGTATGTTGGATTAGTATAATTCTGTACTGTTTGCTCTGCTTTCAGTAGGTAAGCACATATCACTTTGAGTCATGCAATAGCATCCTCAACCGTCACAAACAAGAGCAGTTAGGGCTCTCAAAGTGATGCTTAGGCCCATTTTGAGATGTTCTCAATATTAATTAGTTGCCAGGAGGACACAAGTTCTGGATAGAATTAGGGTTCATCTTGAACAAATTTTTATCATAGTATTAAAATGTGGCTTCCTTGATAGCATTTTCTGAGCTTCCAGGTAAAGTATTGTACTCCATGTAACTATATATCAATGTAAAATACTTTTGCTATGGCATTTCTTTTTTGGGCTTTTTGCCTGATCGCTTTTTAGCAATAACTGTTACAGATAGTGCTGCATATAGTCCAACTCCTGGGAAATGTTTCCTCTAACTTGCTGGTTTTTATTTTCATGAAAATCATCTGAAGATTACTGTCATGAACAGAATGCCAACAGCAATGCTAATGGCATCTGGTAAGGGGAAAAAGGTTTTTAATTTCAACCTGTGGCAGATGGACGACACTGACTAAGGGTTTGCCTCATGTTAGTGATCTGATTGTAGAAGTGCCTCATGTTTGTTACTTCATTGTATATTATGCACTATCACCTTTTAAATAAGAGGTGAGTTTTACCTGCAACAACAAAGCCTATTTACAAGCTGTCTACAACTTGAGCTGGTTTTCATCTTAAATCATAAGAAAATGGTTGTTTTGAATGTCCAATTCAGGAAAAATGGGAGATGTATCAAGAAAATGGGGGAAAAGTCAGTGTGAAATGTTTGACAGAGAATAACAAAATCCTTATGGTCTGTTAGCTATGGAAATGTGTCAGCTTGTGTCCACAGGAAGCACTTAACTGCTGAATATATTTGTAAATCATGGGTTGGGTTTGAATTTTTTTTTTCTAAAAGAGTCTACTGTTCTTGCTTGAAGATACCTCTTTATGCCAGCTGTGGACATGTATATGTCAATCAGGCAACCATCAATCCCAGACTCCAGGGATGCTTTTATTATTTTACGTATAGATTAATTCCTTGTCTGGAACTTACTGAGGATTCTTAGTCTTAGATGAAACAGCCACTGGAAGAGATGAACGGCACTTTGCTTTCTGGACATGTATGTTCCAGGACAGGGGCCCTATGTAGAAGTATTGAGTGTTGAATATCTTTAAAAATTACATCTGTTCTGTGCAAAAGGAGCAAGCAGGAAACATAATGATTTTGACAGTATAAATGACCCATGATGAGGATGAATGTTTTTAAAAATGATGGTACAGCTGACTACCGGAAGAGTTCATTTCTGCAGAACACAAATAACAGAATTTATTGTAGTCCAGACTTGACTAGAGCATAGTTGCAACTGTATGTTTATTCCCTCTCCTAAAGATCAAAAATATATACTGTATAACATGGCTTTATCTATTTTCAGATATTAAGTGCTCTGTTATCAATATTTTAGTTTAATATTAAAGTTTAATTTATTGATAAGTGCTGTAGTGTTTGTCAAGGGACTAGAGATTATTCCAGAGCTCTATCGCTTAACATTGAGAAGTCCTAAAAGCAAAGGCAATAAACAGATTTCTTTTCTCTATTTAGAGGTTTTATTCCTGTATAAATTATTTATTAATATGATACTCTCTGAAATCCACAAGAAAAATTCTCGAGTTGAATGAGCTGACTTGAAATTCTACTTTGGTTTAGGCACCCTCAAGTACATTTTTGTATCTTTTTCCAAATGAGATAGTTTTAATAATGAGACACATGCACATGACTGTGACTTTAATTTATTCTCTCAGTCTTAACCCAGTGACATGGCTTAGCTTTAGGCTGTCTTATTATTCTAGGTTTTGGGTTTTTTTTCCATGGAGTAAGCCACTCAGATCACTTAAAATAATTTTGTAAGTAGATGTTCTACTACACTTTAAAGGATAACTAGCTCAGAGAAAAATCCTAGTATTAAACATTGAGCATGCATGTGTTTATGAATGTGATTGTTTTCTCTTGAGTACAGCCTTTCTTGTGTACCTGGTTCTTTATTCAACTTTGCTGCCATACTCAATAATGATATCTCTGCTTATGACCAAACTTTTTCCACTTCAGGTGGACTACCTCTTCAGACTATGGAGGAAGTCGCTCTATCATTCTTTTTGCTCCTGGCCTTTTGCTGCTGGATCCCACCAATTCGCAAGCAAGAGGAAGAGGTGCTAATGCTGGACTTCACAGATGTGTTTTTGCTCTACTTCTCCCTTCAGTGTTCTTATTCCATCCCTAGGTTGTCAAGGTTGATAGAAAAAAGAATAAAGAAATTGTGTTTTGTTTTTATTCCCTTCAAATAAAATGTATCAAATTTAGTTTGAAAATAGGTTTGCTGTACATTCCTTTCATTTAAGCATTGCAATACAGATTATGTCAAATATGTCGGAAGAAATATGAAGCTTCTTGTGACCTGAGTATTTTTTCTGGCATTATAAAATGTCTCACTTTTTTGGAGGAGAAAATTTTAATGCAGAAGGGCTTTTGAAAAATGTCCTTTCCTGAATAATATATTTATACTTCTATTTTTATTGCCTTTAAAATGGAACAACTTACTTTGGACACAATCTACCCTAACTTTATCAGATATACTTCAGAAACCTGGTAACTGTAAAACTACTCTGCATTATATTTAATTTTTAACTTGAAAGAAATCTGCTATGGTAGCCTAAAATTATTTTGAAGTGCCCTTAACTATACTTGCTTTTTTCCCATTCACCTTTGAAAAAACCAAAGATAATCAACATGTTTTCTGCTTGCCTAGTGTGTGTTCTCTTTTGCTGCCAGGACTGAGTTACTGCCCTCTTATCAGTTTTGGTAATATTCTATTGAGGCTGTTTTGGAAAAGGATAAAAAGGATTAAACATGTAAGGGTATCCATAAATTTATAAATAAATACATATATATTTGTAACAGGTAGATCAAACTTTGGGACTTGTGTAAGCAGACTGTGGCTGAACTCATCAAAATGAATGGTACGCTTGCTGAACAAGTTTGAGTACTCGGATACCTCCAGAGTTTGATCTTTGTATGTTATGAAAAGTCAGATACTTAGAGATGCTTCCTGATACTAAAATGATCTGATGCTTTACTGAAGACTGTGGTACACAAACTGCCTTGCTGTGTGAGAAACCAATCACATTAACATGTAAAATAAGCAACGAAAGTCAAAATGTTTCACACAATCACACCCGTTGATGGACTTGATTAGTCTGCTTTTATTTCTGAGAAACTACTGAAACCCCCAGGTTCTTAATAACAATTTACATGTACTTCTCTTCCCCAATTCTATTTAATTCACAGATTATCTCTCTTCCCATCCTTCCTGTCACCATTTTTGACAGGCACAAATGACTAGGCATGAAATGCAGGTGTCAGATCCAACAAGATACTGCAAGTCTTTATGGGAATAGCTGTCAGCAACAGCATATTAAAAAAGAAATAGTTTTTGTGCATTGACCAGTCATAGGTCAGCAGTGAATGAAATAAGTGCTGTCCTTAACTTTATTAGGTATTCCTTCAGCTGTTGTATTTATTTTTTTTTAAATCTGTTGAGATTTTTTTCTTGGAAAAAAAGATATTTAAATTTAATATCTGGATGCTGAACAGTACTAATGGGCAGTGCTCTTCAGTACATAATTCCCATACAACTTCCCTCAAAGTGTTTTCTGTTTTCCTTCCTTCTCAGAATTTCCCTTCTGTTTGTTAATATTTTGGAATTCAGTATGATTCGACTGGAGCCACAACATTCCACGTGATGGTATTTTGCAACTGCTTCCTAGCTGCTAGTTTGCTAGCGAAGTTCACAAAGAACTCTGAAATCATGTAAAAAGTTACCATTTGTTTCCTTTAGCTGAGGGAAGGAACTGGTGGAAGGACACAGAGGTTCTATGGCCATTTCTAGAGTTTACAAATTCACTAGTAATTTGTTTTGGCTTAGTGCATATATTTTGGAGGGTATTTTTAGTTCAGTAGTGGAAAGCAAAGACAGACATTCTAATTAACTTTTAAAACAATTCACATTATGTATGTAATTATCTAGGGCTTACTGATTTTAAAAAGCTGTTTTCTCTTGGCTTCTACCCTTCATGCTCTTTTTTTAATCATCTTTCCTCTCCTAACTGTAAATTTCTGTCCTGAACTGTTGTCTTTCTTTACCTTAAAAACCCACAACTCTCCCTTCAGAGTGAGCACCTCGGCTTTTATTTCAGTGATAGCCTTTGTTCTGCTCTCAGATGGCTGTTCTTTAGCTCTGTCTATTGATTAATGAAAAATCAAAGGCATCTTTCACTCTGCTGTCAATACTACCAGGCAGAGGCCTTCCCGCCTTTCCAAAGACACCCTATGCCCCCTTCCTGGCAGTGTCATGGCAGACTACCACCTGAAGGAAAAGAAATCCTCCAGAGGTGAATTCCTCGCTGTTCTCAAGAGAAGCTGTTGTGTCTAACCTCTACTCCCTGTGACTCTCCAATATGTTGATCTATGCAGTATTTCTAAAACATTTTAATTGGATTGTATGTTCAAAGCTGGAATGCTGTTATATATGTGGCTCCTACTACACCTCTCCATTGCATACTTATCCAAGATGGTGGAAGTGTCCCTATTACCTTTTTTTTTTTTTTTATAACTCTCAGGTTTCTCTGAGGAATGCTGAGCTACTCCCTTCCCTTACCACTTCCTCAACTACTCTCTCCTCTCAGTGATTCATTTTTCCCTGTTTGATCAGCTTTTGCTCCACGCAGACCTCACCTAAACTAAGCTATGCTGCCAGGGGCGGGAGTTCAACTGCGGGTTCCCCGGAGTGCCGCACCTCAGCCCACCTCTGGGCTAGCTGCGACCGAGGGGCGCCCCTGTTCTCCCGGAGAAGGGGAAGGGATGCTCGCCGCCCCTCGCCAGGACCTTCCTGGCTCCGTGGGGCGGGGGGGAAGCGGCGGCAGCGAGCCAGTCTGGGCAAGACCCTGCTCGGCGGGACGCTATAGGCAGCGCTGGCGTCACGGAGGGGGCAACTCAATGACTTCTCACCGCGACGGCGCCCCCTACCGAGCGGCGTAAGACGCGACCCCGTCGCAGCCAAGGGGCGCCGGTCCCGCCTCCTCCCATCTCCCTCCTCTGTCGGCCGGCGGCGGCGGGAGGCAGGGGGAGCCCGGGAGCAGCGGCGGCCCGGCCCGCCGGGCAGGGAGCCCGGCAAGCAGGCAGGCAAGCAGCGTTCCCCGCCCGCCTGCGCTGACGTCAGGNCCATCACCTCCCCAGGTACGCGGGGCTCCGGCCAGGGTCGTGGGGCGGTGGCGCGGGCTCGCTTCGCTGCGGTGGGGCGCAGCCGTCCGTTCCCCGCGGGTCGGGGGAGCGGCAGGTCTGGGTGCCTGTTGATCGCGGCGGCAGCGCTGCCCAGCGCTTTGCCGCCCGGCGGCTGCGAAGTTTCTAGCGAAGAATAGAGGCG
>VXBZ01006770.1:513491-542088 GCA_013399135.1 Heliornis fulica
GGGGGGGCGCGGGCCCGAGCCCGCCGCCGGGGCTGGAGAACGCACAGCTGTGCTACGAGGGAGGATCAGCTGCTCGTAGGCAACCCCGAACCTCCAAGTTAATTTTAACTCCGTGGAGCACACGGGTGCTGGGAGGGTGTAGTACCGGAGCCGTTTCTCGGGTGGAAAACTGAAGTCCGAGAGGGGCTGAGGGGGCACATGCCCAGCCCAAGGGCTCTGAGGGATGCGGGGTAGGGCTCTGGAGGGACGCAGAAAAGGGTGTTGCTCGTTTCGTTTAGCCACCCTTAAAAGGCCCGTAAGGTGAAGCCTGGCTTTCATACAAAGGGATTCGCTCCCTGCCGAAAAACTACATTTCTGGGCTCTTTTTTTGGGGCTTAAAACAGGTAGTACTTTTCAGATCTGAATACCGGGCAACTCTCAGTTTTTCAGTGTTTCAGTTCCTCCGGTTGCATTGCAGTTTCAAGTTTTTAAAAAGTTTTTGAGTTTTTTCATGTAGATGTAATTAAAAAGGTGTCAACCTCCCAGATAAACAGGAAAGCGAGGCATACATGAAGGTGAACATGAAGATGCTTGAATATATACATATGGAATGTTTTAATGGTATGTTTGGTCTACTGAGCATAAATAAGCATCCATTTCTGTATTTTCCATGAATGACTATGAACTTGTCCTTGTAGAAATGCTTTTATCTCCTCCGTGATTTTCTTCCCCTGAATGTTGTACTTATAAGCAATACCTCAAGCTACAAACCTCTGTCGCTCAGGATGGTTACCAACATAAGACAACATGATTTGAGGGGGGGGGAAAGTCTTTTTGAAGGTCAAGTTTCTATTATGGCAATTTAAAAATGAACAGAAAAGTTTGCGTCATAGATTTGCTTGATCGATTTGTGGTGCAGTATTATATCAGGGACAACCTCTGGTATTTGGAGATTATACATGTGCACTCAGGAGAAAAAAGGAACAAAATAGTGGGGGAAAAGGGTAGTAAGTTCATGATTATTCGCCTGAGACTTTTTGGTATGTGTTTTATTTTTTAGTGTATGGATGTGTTAGTGATTGTAGGTCTTCTTAAAGACATATTTATGTGAAGAGCTTGAATAGAGTGATATATGGATTAAGAGCGTAGGAATTACGTATGGCATAGTGTCAGGAGATGGTAGGAAGCAGTTAGGTTTGAGCTTTTAACAGAGGTGTGGTGGCAGGAATAGCAGTGAAAAGAGACTGCAAATAATCAGAAGCAAGTACAAATCAGGTTGCCTTGGAAGTAAGGATGACAGTCTTCAATGTGTCTTGTGAGTGATGAGTACAGACATGAAAATGACATTGATGCCAGAAAAAAAACCCAAAAGACAATGCTAGATTGTAGCAGTGAACTACTGCTATGATGTTCTCTGTAAGGGATTTTAAATCACATGGGCAAATACAAAACTGATAGTAGAGGACCAAATAGGAGGAAGATGTAGGTCATAAAAGTGAACAACGAGAGTGGTAATTACACAAACTAATGGGTTTGTACTGTGTCCTTACTCTTTAGCAACAACTTAATAATATTTTCAAGGTCTTTTTAGCATTCAGAGACTGTGCATCTACTGCTCTGCACAATATTCACCTCATGGTGTTTCAGAGTTTCCTTTACAGCCTCATTAAAATAATTTGTTGGTCTGTTGCCTGTAGACAAGGTTAATGCTTTGGTTCAATAGCAGTTTTGCACGGGTGTGTTCATACAATGTTCGTAGGTATTCCTCGATGCTCTGTAAATCATAGAAGACTTAAGGCATCAAATGCAATAAATTGGTATTTGTATTATGATTATAGAAGTATTTCTTTTTTCTTTTGAGATAATCCCTCAGTAATGTTATTGCTTGAATGTGTCATAAGAAAATAATTAGAACTACCACAGGAAATAATTAAAGACCAACTTCAGCTTGAATTGGAGGGCTATAGCGTAACTTGAAAGAGAACAAAAAATGAACTACCTTATCCTTGAATTATTGACACATCTAACACGACTTGTGGGAGGATTCTAATTGTGTAAGTTTTTTCAAGAGAATGAGTAGAGCACTGAGAGCTGAAAAGCCCACCAGGTCCACTTCATGAAACTCTCTGCTCCCTTAGAAATTTCAGGTATTGTTGATGGTGAAATGCAGGTCAGATGTGGAGGTTGTGTTTCAAGTAAATGGGCTCTTGAGACAAAAAATCCCGAGTTAATGAGTTGTTACATAAGAATATGCTAATTGGGTACAAATAACCATTTTTCCCATCCCCTTTTTTGCTTTGCTATAATCTGATTTTTGAAGGGATAAGCTCCTTTAGAGAATCGGGTTGTATCCCAGAAGAGAACAAACAGTGTCGTTGCTGTTAGAACACATAATGACTCTGCGTAGCTACCTAACAATGGTCTTTTTGGTTGTCTTACCTGCCGTTGATAACTTTTCATCTAGAAATGTTTGTTGGTACCTTTTTTCCCAATGGTAGTCAGATCCTTTCTAGTATCTCCTAAATCCCTGACATCAAAATCCTGGTGTTTTCCATGCGGTTAGTCTCACTTATCCCACTGTCAGCGCTTCACTCAAGATGCCCAGGGACTGAAATGCTGCATCATACTGTTTTGTCCATTTGCTGTTGTGGAATAGCCACTGTTAGCATTGAATATGTAGTTTTAATCTGGGAATGTGCTTGTGGCTGGTGGTGGGTAGGGCAGGAGGAAAGAGGTATTACATTTATGCTTGTCATTTTGTGGTCTATCCTCAAAGCACATACTGGTAAGCTCACAGGAGTTGCAGAATCCAGTAGTGGCATTGCAGTGAGATGTTGTTCACCCCTTTAGTCTTAGTTATGCAAGTGTAGAGCATGATATCATTTTCCCAGCACCCCTGGAAGAACTCTGAAATGGTTGTCTGTAGATCTTAAGACTTAAAAATGCTTTCTACCTAGGCTGTGTCTCCACCCCATCTAATGCACAGAAGGGTCATCTGAATTGCTTCATCTTGATCTACAGTTTCAAAACATGTTTGTTACACTAAACTGAATGTCAAGACAAGGAAGTGATGTTACCACAAAGATTTTATCTGAGATTTCAGTAGAGAATCTATCCAGCTGGAAACGCATCATGAATTCCTGGGAAAGAATTTACACTTTCATTTTTTCTCCCCTCTGCCAGCCTGAGCAGATGTTGTAATTGCCAGGCTTTGCTTTGGTTTAAGATATTTTAATATCCTCAGACTGAAATGCCTTTTTTTGGCTAACACCTAATTGCACACCTAAAAAAGAGAGCATGATACACAAACATTTCTGTAGAAGAGACAAGACCTGAGTTTCTAACAGCAGTGTAAGTAGTGGGTGTTCATTGGACAAGGAGCAGAACTCGGGCTTCATGACCCCTGTGGTTTCACACGGGCTACTTGGTTATGTGGCTAAGAAGTACCAAGAAAGCACCTTCGATTAAGGTACTGGATTTCTTTTTTTAATGTCTGCAAAACTACTTTCTGTTTTGGAGGGCAGGCATTGAGAAATTCTCTTGATTGTTTCCATTCCCAAGTCCGACCTACTCAGTTTATTAGTACACACTGTGTACTCTACTCACTTTGGTAGTACAGCACATGTCGAACTCTTGGGTTTGTGTGCTCAGGTTTTGTTCTGAGCATTGAACTGTGTTTTCCCCATCTTCCATCTTTCCCCATATTGCCATTTTTGGGAATAGATATGGATAGGGGAGCCTAGTCTGCACGGTGCGTTGATCTTCTCATAATCCCTAAAATAACACGACAACTTTAAAACCAGATTCACATTCCTGCTTATTATTTTTAGATAAAATGAAATCACTTTTTTGAGGACTGCTGGATCCTCCAGAACTATTCAAGATCTTCAGTGTGCTTTCAACCCCCACTCCCCTCCCCGTTCTTTCTCTATCCCCTTAGATTTAACGGGGGCAATTTTGAACAAAGGCAAAACGAAGTAGTAACACACGGTTGAAAACAATCCTGACTACTACCTGCTGTGCCTAATAGTAGTGCACTTTCATTTTTATCCTTTCAAATGCATATATTAGATCTTCTACCTTGTAAGCAGTATGGTCCACTAGGAACTTGTATGTTGTGCTTAAACTCTCCAAGGGATCTAGGACACCCTAAATCCGTGTAGCCCTTAAAAGTGTTTTCAGAGGTCTCGGCAGCCTATGCTAAATCAAACTTTGCTTCCCCTTGAGGAAAGGCTGCGATGAGGTGGCTGCAGTGGGGCAGGGAGACCCCGGGGCCAGCTGGTTTGTGTACAGTTGCAGTCTCTGCATCGGGCTTTGGCAGGTAGCTGCACTGTGGATCTTTTTTCCTGCTCATTGAGGCACTCCTAATATTAATCATTATATTTTTCTCTTTTATCAGAACAAGAGAGCTTTTTTTGTGTGTGTATATCTTTCAAAGAAAATACCTCTCGAAACAACAGCATTTTTTTCTTAATCTGTTGTGTAATCTTCTGGAAAGTATAACAGTGAGGTAATGACCCTAGATAATGGACCGTGTTCCTCATAAAACAGGATGATTTTTTTTTCCTGAAATAACATCTTAAAATAGTGTTTGGAGCAGCCATCATCTTGGCATGCCATTTATATTAGGAATTGTTTAAAAAAAGTTTGGTGTGTCCTCAAACCTATTTTCCTAACGTTTGTCCGGCCAGCCTTTCCAAATGCCTTGCTGTGCAGATATGTGCTGTCTCTGATGCTTTCTTCCTACATGCTGTGTTGGCAGCCGTGTGCATTCAGAGATCATGAGTCAGGTTCCCGTTCCCTAGCAAAAAGATCATAAAATAATGAGATTAAAAAAGAATATAGGCTTTGCGTTTTTTGAACGTTTTGTATTGTTTTCCTTAAAACTTTTTTTTTTTTCCCAGCTTTATAGATCTGAAAGGTATTTTATATTGAAAACATTTCTTTTTTTGACACAAGTTCAGAATTTCAAAACTTTGGTCTTCAGGACTAACAGATCTCGTGAGACTTGCCCTAAAATGATGAATGATGGCACCATTCTGAGCTTCTGCTGATATGTGCTTCAGTCCTAAATGAGAAAATTATTAGTGCAAGGATTTCATTTTCATCCATGTTTATATTCAGAGGTAGTAGAATCCTCTGCTGCTGGTTCTCATGGCTTGTTCATCCGCTGAAGTTGCAGTGGATTCAATTCATAGTGTTGCAGCATCAGTTCCAGAGCAGTGGATGGTTGGGATTACCGCCAAATTGTGGTTTCGTGTTTTAGGGTATGGCATGTACAGATCATACCCGTTTCAGCATAACTCTAGTGAAAACAACATTAAAAATTTGTTAAAGGAACAGTGTGTGGTAAAGTGTATATAGTATAATATGGTGCCAAATCTTAGTTTGGGGCAGCAGACAGTAGAAGGGGACTATGTAGGCAGTAAGTAGTTTGAGAGACTAACCCCCCACCATCGTGCCCCTTAATCTGTTTCACATGCATAAGCTGTAAAGTGGAGTGTACTGTGGATTTGTAAACACAAAGGTCTTTAACATCTGAGATTAGTACAATCTTTTTCTTGATTAAAGCAGCCTAAAAATGGCATTGCTAATTTTGTAAGCTATATGTTGCATTAATATTCAATTTATCCTGTTGTGCAAATAGGCTTAGGGTGGAAGAAACACTTTTCCCACCAATTTTGCAGCTGGAGCTGTTACTAATTCTCTTATCTTTCTGTGCCATACAGTAATTGCACTTAATTGTTTGCTTCTGCTATGTTTCATGGTGTGAAACATCGTATGTCAACAGTGCTGAACTGCACCATTTACATGTATATATCCTGATGTTCCTGAAAGAGATAATTTCCAGATTTTACCTCGCTGGGTGAAACAGCTCATGTGTAACTTCCAATGCAGTGCTTTATACATCTTCCTGTAATGAAAATTTGAGGTTGTTTCTTCTGAATAACAGGTTGGGTTTTTTCTCTGCACCTCTTTTTTTGCAGGGTTTTACTGGTAAGTTAAATGGCAACATATGAACGAGGCTGGGAAAGCAGAATGTTAAGAAAATTATGTTTTCTTACACAACCACATAAAAACATTGGGAGTCTCAGTAAATTGCTTGTGATCCTTATAATTCAGTGTAGGTCTCCAAAGTTGAATCTACCTTTTTTTTTTTAATAATAGTTGGGAGGGTTTTTGGGGACCAAAAGAACTCACCTATAAGCATTCCTAAAAATGATTCTACAACCTGTCTTCCTGTTCCATGCTGGGATGGGAGGTCTATTTCTGGCTTAGTCTCCACAGGTTAGAAATTTGTATTTCTTCAGAAATGGGAGAGGGCACTTGGGAGCTTCATATCTCTCACCATCAGTTCTCTCCAAAACTATTGCTTCTGCACTGTAAGATAGCAGGAACTGCAGGCTGAATTTTAATGCAGCCATACTGACTTGAATTGCATATGTTGGTGACAAGTTGTCTGTCACTAACAGCAAATGTAAACTGGAAGAGCACAAGAGCAATTTATTGTTTTCTTTTTCAAAATTAAATACATCTCCCCGAGGTCTCAGTTTCACTCCCTGTGTCACGTATGAGAACACTGAATGTAGCTGTTTGAAACTGTGACACTGATTTTCTACTGGTAATTTTCTCCACTATGGGGAACAACTCTTGAACCCAAATCATTACCCAGCCTTTCAGCCATGTACTCTTGAATTATGGGCTGCATTGGTAATATCCACAACAGCTGTTAGTATGCTGATGTTGGCTATGGCCAGTGGCTCTTTTTTTAATTGGTTTTGATTGGTATGGTATGAGACAGCTGATGGCTACCAACATGGCCAGTTTGCCAGCGTGCACAAGCTGCACAGGTATTGTACTAATCTGTGATGAAATTCAGTGCAGTTGGCAGCAGTGTTGATGGTTTCCCTTAGAAAAGCGATAGTATTTGCTTTGCTTTCGTACTGATGGGCAAAACAAAAATGATTTTACTGCACAAGTGTTGTTGCTGCTGTGGGGAAGGAGGATATCTATATAACAGTAGGCAGGAATAGTGTGCTGTGCTCTCCAGTAACTCCTTTAACATGCTGTGGTCTGTGTGGTGTATGTTTACTTTGCAGTCTTGCAAAAAGTGCAGCAGGGAACGGCTGGTCATTACCCACATCATCCGATGTAAAATTGTCATGGTCTTGGTATTTTCTGCTTTGTTGTTGGGTTTTCTAAGGAGAAGGAGGAGGGAGTGTCTACTCAGTAACTACCTGGTGCCACGGTACCATGCTTCATGTAGTCATGCATTTAAAATAGATAAATAAGAATTAAGGCTATGTGTATTATGTAGAGTATTCTCTATAAGCACTTTGTATTTGATGTCAGGCATAACATGTGCACATGAATACACGTACTTCAACTTGCTCCCAGTGTAACTGATTGCTCTCAGTCTTATCTGTCTTCAAAATGTAAAATAATTTGCTACTTGAATTCTTAAGCCAGCCTCAGATTCAGAAAAGATTGACATGCTTTAATGGAAAATTTGCTGAGGCTTGCTTAAAGGTTTACATTTCTGTTTGTTCCAGGCTGGAACATAATAGGATAAAGGACACAGTATGAGAAAATGTTATTTGGTTGAGCTAGACTTCATTTGTGTGTGTTTCCTTTTAAATTCCCTACTTTTAGATCTCTAAAGAAAGAAAGGTAGGCACTAAACCCTAATAAAAATGGATGCAGCCTGGTTTGTCTTTTATTCAAAGCCAGATGAAGAAAATGACAGCCGATACAGATGAGAAATGATATTGTGTGGGGAAAGTGAATAATTCTGAAGGGCTAGGAGATGAGACTTTTGATGAGGTAGGACTGGCTAAAGTGGCCGTTTAAAATGGAGTAGAAAGCTTATTCCTGTGGAGGCTCTGTGATAACAAAGACTTTTTGGGAAGATTCCATGCTTTTCATATAGATTTCACCAACATCCAGGTATCTTTGGTGGTCGCTGGCTCTCTGATATTTTTAAGAATTCCCTCATCTGTGATACTGTGCCTGAACCTTAACTTCTTTGCAAATCCCACTCCTCGAAGGATGCAGGATACCTCAAGCAGAAGTTAAGTATCACAATGTACAGTCATTGTCTAAGCTCTTGATAGCTACAATACAAAGCACAGGTCATGTTTTGATGACTTAAAGATATTGTACTTTATTATGTAGCATTTTTCTTATCATTCTTGGAGAACATAATGCATTCTTATGAATTTATGGTTTATAAAGGATTCCTAAATAAGATTTTCTTCCCTTTCCCATTCTGGAATTGTGTTTCCTCTGTAGTATTGTTAGACTTGATTAGGATCTAGGAACATTTTCAGTGGTCAGTTACAAAAACAAACCAAAGCTGAGCAAGCAAAAGCTAGAAATACAAGAGATTTGTTGTTGCTGTTTAAATGTAGTTTAACTCCTTTCAGCTTTAAAATAGAGGTACAGTTTTCCTCCTCTGCACACACACCTTTTCCTTCCTCTTTCCATGTCCCTTCTCTTGCCTTCACACCCTCAAAAGACCTGTGGAGGACACTTCTTGAATGCCTTTCTCATACAGCTTTGTGGCATGTGCTAGATGTGCTTCTTTAAAAGCCCCGAAGGGAAAGCTTTGGGCAGCTGTGGTGTAGAGTATGCAGACCGGTAAGGATGTGTGTAGTCCCAAACCCTGATGGTTCCCCAACAGCCCGTTCTGTCCTGTTACTCAGTTACCTGTCCTGTGAGACTGTGCTTTTCAGTTTGGGATTGCAAGGTCTCTGACACTGTAGCTGAGCAGTGATTACAAGGTATGAAGAATTGGGCCGTAAAATGGATGTTTAATGAAAGATAAATAAAAGCATACTTAATGAGATTAGTGCAATATAGTTGAGATGTGTTATGTTACTGGCATACCCCTGACTGCTTAAACACTGAAAGCATCTATTGCTATTTAATCCAAATCGATTCCATTTGCTAGGTCATCTGGAAGCTACTTTTGCTGAATGAAGTTCTTCGTTATTTAGCCAAATGGTGGGGGCGGGGGGGTGGATGGGTAACTCCTGAAGAAATACATTCCAGCAATAAAGAACATCATAAAATGCTCAAGATCTCAGTTCTGGAGGAAGTAAGTGGTTGGGCTGGAAATAATTGCTTTGAATAGTTTAAATTCATTATGGTAAATTTAGCCAGATGCTCTTGAAGTATATTTGTGTATGTTATTTACTGTGGTGTTTCTTGTGCTTGCCGTAAGGCATGTGTACTTCTGGGTAATTTGATCCTGTTTGTTTATGGTCTAAATACTTCCCNGTGTATTACGTTCAGCTGCTTTTTAGAGAACATGATACAAATGTGATTCCCCCCAGGCAGTGTTTGTGTAAGGTAGAGTGAAGTGTAATTCTTAGCTCGCAAACTTACTTTGAATTTTGGCATATCCTGACAGATTTCTGGAACTTGACTTCACTGTGTACCTAGGAACATTTTACAAGGTAAGATCCTTCAAGAGGTGTTGCAGCTCACAGACGTATTTGTAATATGTCTGGAGGAGGCGACTTAATAACTACTTTCAGACTCTTACACCGTGGAGGGGTGAAAAGTAGAGAGTGAGCTGAGCCCTCTGCTCTGCCCACCTTGTCACATAGGAGAAATGCATCAACTACTTATTGACCCTTCCCTGGCATTGGGAGAAGTGATAGGTGTGTATGGCAAAGTATTGGCTAGCGCAGCAGCTGCTACGTGAACAACTAAATTGTAAATCCCTGCAACTATATGGTTACTGGTTCTGTTTTGTGATGGGTGTGTTATGGGTGGGTATTGGTTTCTCAGACTATGCCTGGTTTGGACATTCACACCGTAGCACTCTAAGTCGTTTGAGACAGGAACAATGCTTCTGATGTTGTGCTTGGAGCCTTTTTCCATCTTTTGCCAGCCTTTTCCTGTCCTTCACAGCTTTACTTTGAGTGCTGGCTCAGGGATTTACAGTATGGCACTGGGAACTGGATCAGGCAGGACCAAGAACTGGGAATAGGTCTGTTTATACATGTTCATCCCGTGGAGCAGCAGTGTATCATGACTTTTCAGAGGAGACAGAAGCTAAGCTGTAAGTGTTGGTTCAGTGTATGCATGCTTCTTGCTGCTTCCAGCGTAGCTCATCACTGACCTGACCGGAACAGATTCATCTGTATAAACATAGTCTCCATCTTGCCTTTATTGGTGTAGTTTTTAACTCAAGGCACAACCACTGTAACAAGCGAGGATAAACAATGCTCTTCTGTGGAAAACCATAAAGCTCCTTGTTACTGTATCCACTTTATTTAGCTGTGTCATAAATTCAGGTTCCTAAGCATGAGGCTTGTTTTCTTGCTGAGCTCTATCAGAAAAAGCACAAAAGCTCTTTTGTTGGCTCTAACCATTCCTTAAAAATGGAAAATTCTTTCATTTCTGAATGAAAGAGAACCCTTACTTCAGCCATTAATAATGGTAGAAAAATAACAGAAAACGAGAATAATTTTATCTTGTTGTGTTTGCACTTTGATTTCTTGTTCTTTTTGAAATGCAGACTTCTTTGCTTAGGCCTGGTAACCACTAAATGAGGTTGATAATTTTCTTTCCATATTTTTGTTATATAATAATGATATTTTCTCACTTCCAAAGAGTACTGTGTGCTCTTTCCATAGCAAATGACAAAGACTATCTCAGCCTAACCTTTATGGTGTTGTACATTGCGTTGTGCTAACAGCTACCCTGACTGTCCATTGTTTAGATTGAATTTCGTGGCAAAAAATGCATGTTTTTCTGGCACTCCCATTACAGATGTAGTGTTATTTTATTTCTCTGTGTGCTTATGCCTGTCCTTCGTCATCAGAACTACTCAGAAGTGTCTGAAGTTTTGGTCCCAGAATTGATGTGTTTATAAGAGATCAAGAACGGGTTTTTAGACTTCTGTTTCATGCTGTTAAATTGGAATTAAGTGAATGCTAATCTCTGTAGAATGGGAGCTAATATTCTTATTCTCACTGTTTAACAGATGAACTGAGGTTGAATATCATTATGTAGGCTGGATTCACAGGGAAATAGCTTTTGGGGCTGAAGCAAACCATGTGGTAGTTTTGGCTTGTCCACTGACTGTTGTGGTGGCTTTCCCACTCGCCCCCAGTTAAAATATTTTGTTGTGAAAGGTGTAATTTTGACTTTGAATCCCTACAGTTGTAAGCTTTATAGTGACATGGAACAGAACATGACAGTGCTTAACTGCATTTTGGAGAACATTTTTACAGTTGATGGTGTTGATTTTGTTTGAGTAGAGGATTCTGGTGCTTAAGGGACTGGCTGGTCTTGAAACTGAAGACAGAACAACTAATTATTTTCAACTAGACCCTAGTGAACTGGGCTATGGAAGAGTAATCCCATTTATCCTTTTGCTCCTCTCCTTGGCAATGATTGTGGAAAGCATTGGTGTGCTCCAATAACATTTTTACACCTTTCACAAAACCTGATGAGTGGTTAGAAAAGAGAGATTGACATTGATGTCCCTGTAGAAGACACGTAGCTGACTGGAGAATGATGTGGCAGAAACACTGTGCTCTTGCTCATCACCTGAAGGCTGCTGAATCTAGTGACAGTTAGCTGTAATAAAACCCCCAACTAAAAGATTTTCTTTTCGTGCGCCTAAAAATTTACTCATCAAGCCCTGTCATAATGGATGAAACCCGTCTAGCACTTGATTTTAGAGTGGCCTAACAGGTGCCCAACATTGTGAAATTTAATGTCATGCTTTATCATGCTCATGCAGTTCAATCAGTCATCTCTATTATTTATTATATCTTTTCTATTTTCATCACACTTTATCACGTTCTGTTTTTGTGTGACTTTGATTTTTAGCTCTCTTCAGTCTGCTTTTTCAGTGGATGTAATCTTTCAGTCATAGCTAATTGTGCTTCAGGAGAACTGGCATGACACATCCAATATATATACAATATATATGAATTTCCCTTTTTTTGCCAGTCTTCAGTTTTCCAGATTTTTGGAAGAGGGGTATAATTGAAATAGCTTGCCTCTTTTCTGGTGGTTTGATGAACCTTTATGTGCTCCCTTGATTTGCAGTCATTTTTTTTCCTTGCAAATCCTTCAGAAGCCTGGATGGCTTTAATACTGAATATATTTTTTGTTGTGTTCTGTGTAATTTTTTTTTTCTTTTAAGGAAGAGCTTATGATCCTGGTTGGGCTTGTTATTTTTCAGATGTCATTTCAATGTTCTTTGTTCAGTGGTGTCCTAAAGGACCCTTTTCTCTATGTGCACAAGATTCAGATTTGCCATTTTTTTCCTTGTTTTTTTATTTTTTTTTTTTGTTGCTGCTTTTGTGGGTTTTATATAAGTTGGTATGCTGTAGTCTGCTCTATAAATTAAACTAAACACTGATGGAGTTGGATACCTTGTCCATCAACTCTGCCATCTGTTCTCCCCCACAAGCAGCCTATGTAGTAATGTCTGTCTAGAAGCTTTGAAGATTATTATTACATCAAAGAATTTTAGAATCTTATGTCTTTTACTGGAAAGCTTCCCAGGAGTGCTTCATCAAGTGTGCTTGTTTGGTTGGTGGCTCTTCTATAGATAACTTCTGTTGCTTGTTAAATTTTTGTCCATGCTTGGAGGGATTTTTGTTTTCTTCCTGTGAATCTTTTTAATTGGATAAAATTTCAAAACATTTTGTTTTCATGTGTTTTCTTCAGTTACCTGTTTCAGTTGCTGTATTTTTTTTTCTAAATATTGTTCATTATTCCCTTTACAACTCTGTTTCTTCACTGTTTTATTGTTAACCTTGTAAATGCAGGACTTGGTCACTGATTCTTACAATCCCATTTTTTAATTTTACAGCTCAATATCACTCTAGTGTTTTTCTTCTTGCCTGGAAACTGTANTATTACATCAAAGAATTTTAGAATCTTATGTCTTTTACTGGAAAGCTTCGGAGGGTTGCTTTTCTTCTTGCCTGGAAACTGTATGCATGTGTGTTTCTGAGTCTCAGTTCATTTACAGAAGTCTGTGATAATTGATGAAAGCAAAACCTAAAATGTGAAGGAATATTTGCCACATCTGGTCATTGTGATTCCTCAGGAGAAGACAAGGAATAAGTGGGACTTAGAAACGTGGGATGATTGTCATGCCTGTCTTTTACAGCTGTTTTGGATAGAAATGCTGCTGTTTTGTCATTGTAAATCTGACTTCTCAGTTTAAAGCAAGGATGCAGTTTTAGTCTAGACCTTGTTTCATAAATACACTTTTCCCATGATCACTTGGTGATTCTCCCCATTCTCAGATTTCTAAGCTGTTTTTTAAGATCTTTCCCAGGTGAGACATGATAAAAATAAAAAAAATTACCAAAAGCTCTTGGGTTAAATATGACCCTGTGTCCTCCTCTGAACCCAAAGAGGAATTGTGTTCAAAATAGTTTTCCCTTCATCAGCTGCCTTGCAAGGATGTCACGTAACAGGACATTTTTAATCTCCTGTGCTTTTTTAACACTTAGTATGCTTTACAAAGGAGGCTTTTCCTATTATTGTTCTCTTGTCTTCTGTGATGAGAAATACAAATGTCCTGAAGAAAACACTGTGTTAGCTGGAATACACTGCTGATCTAAATAGTGAGTAGGACTCTCAGGTGCAGGTTTGATAATATCACAAGTTTAGGCAAGGCTTTGTGGAGATTTATGGTAACTCTTAGGGCCAATAAGTTTAAAGTGTGCTTTGTCCATTTTTCAAGTTCAAAGAGAAAAAACTAAAATATCTGTGGTGTAGGCATGTAGACATTAATCCTGATGTCCTGGACTTTGAAATAATAGTATCATACTGGCAATGCAGTGTCACATTGCTTTTCCAGTCTTAAAATACATATTGAGTGTGGGGATATCTGTGAAAGGGGAATACACGGGGGTTGTATAGAGCTCTGGACAGAAAATGTAAACAGTGTGGTGTAAGTTCTCCTTTTGGTGCAAGGAGGATTTAAAAGCAAGCCCTGTCTTAAACTGCATCGGTGGAAAAATTGATGTGTTGATGGATGTGTCAGAGAAATAAAACCTTTTCCTGCAGGATTCCTGCTCCTGCCTCCATTTAGCCCATAGGCTAAGCTGTTAACAGAACTTGAGTTTATTTTTATTGCTTAGAAACAGAAGATACTTTTAAGTCTGTCTGCACATTGTATTCTCTGTGGACAGATGACACAAATTAGTGATTGTCATTAACACCCAAAGGTTCTTTATTTTGTTTTTATTGTTAATAAAAGATCATTCCAGGATGATCTTTGATTTCAGAAGACAGGATTGTCTCTTTCTCTGTATAGGACACAAATCAGGGACACTTGCCCTGCTTTACACAACATCTGGTCACCTCCTCAGTGTAAGGGAGTGTGTTTGTGCTGTCCAGGTGTTCCATATCTCACTGTAACCCATTTAACTAGATTACATGGAGGGTTGTGGGTACCTTATAGCAATATGACCAGCTGAACTGTATTACTTTCAAAACCATTTCCATTAGATGCCTCTGATGTTATGTGAAATGTCTATGCTTTCATTGCAATACTTCAAGTAGGTGTTGACTTAATAATCACCTTGCTCCTGGTAAAAATTGTCTGTTAGTTATGGCAAGCAGTCTGTTTCAGGTACTTAATTTGAGCATGCCCAGAGGAGCCTGGTCCCAGAGAAGGCTGACAAACCCCCCTGAATGGGTATTAGACACATCTTTTGCATTACAGACCAAAAATGGCTTGTTGCATTTGTAAGCTTCAGTAAAAAACTGTTGTCCTCCGAAAGGTGAAGATTTGGGTTCTGAAAGTCTAGAATTTGCAGTCCTATTCTGTATAATCCAGGAGTAATAGAAGTAGCTTTCTGTGCCAGTCAGCACATACGATATTGTATACAGTTCACGGTAAAGAGCAGGCTAACGTAATTCTGAAGTGACTGGGGTTTAGTTAAGGAGTTGCTTGTGTTAAGTCTGAGTAGTGTGCTGTTTTGTAAAGGTGGATGGCTGTGTGCAAGGTCTGTCTTTTGTTTAGGATTTACAGAAAAGCAAAACAAGTATAGTTTTGTTTTACTGTTTTACTGTTTTTTGTTGTTGTTGTTTTAGTTTGGTCTTTTTTTTTTTTTTTTACAACTTCTTGAATTGTTTGTTCATGGCCATACACCTAAGGTTTATTGAAGAAAATGTAGTTGCATTATACAAAATACTTTTGCTGAAACTAGTATCTTTTAATTGCTGCAAGAGTTTTTGATAATGCATGTTGTGCTTGTTCTTACACCTATTTTTAGTTCTCTTGAACCGTAGTGCTCATCACAGTAGTGTCATATGGATAGCAGGGACTTAATAGGGGTAAAGTAGTAGAAAAACAGTAGAAATAAATGACAATTTTTGTTATTTGGCAAAATCTTCTAAATTAAGAAAAATGATACAGGGATGTCCGTGAGGTTATGAACTTGCTTATGGATTATATCATGGAAATAGCTCTAATTTCCATGTTGTGCCTGTTCATTACCACCCCTCTGTTTATTCCATTTGTGTTTCTGTATTTCTTGGTGTATGTCTGGCTGGTTTGCCATAACTTGTTCTCAGTACATGAACCTTTTTGTAACTTCTTGACAGGTATTGCTGTAAAAAGTTGTGTTGAATTTTCTAGCACTTGTGTCATAAGATATTTGGAGCAACTCAGCTATTTAAAGTAACATGTTAAGATAGGCCTTTGGATTAAATTTCATATTAGGTAGTAAGCTGCCATTTCAATGAGAAAAAATTATGTGTTAGACTGAGCAAAGCTCTGCATTCGTATGCAAGCTGGTGTCTGTATTGCCTGACTCTTGCTTTGGACTCCCTCAGCGTAAGTAGTAACTGAAGGGTTTGATGTGGCTTTTCTGTGGGTTGGGTTTTGGGTTTTTTTTTAGGCCTGTGTACACAGTAAACATGCTTCCAGACTGTTTGAATTAAACCAAATAGTTTGAACTTGCTTTGCATGCAAAATGGAAAGAACATGTAATTTTGGGAGGTGGGAGAGCGGAGGTGTGAGGGGAGCCTAGCCACGGCATGGTGTATTTCAGGGACTTGGGTTGGGACTTGCAGGCACGCAGAGCTGTACTGTTTTTGAGAATAGATACTTCTAGGAAGCAGAAATGTGCAATCCTTCAGAGGTGTGAAAATGCTAAAGACAAAATATTTACTTAAAATAGTTACTTTGTAACAGAATACAAGCAATATTTATTGTTGGTTTTAACTACCTCAGAATAAATGTTGCAAAGAACCCCCTTGTAAGTTCTGCGGGTTGGCCTCTTGCTTACCTTGGGAAATTTGTCAGTTATCATGCTGCACTTTTGTATTTCTAGCATTTTCTAAAACCTGCATAAGAATATGGCTGTAAATTGATTGGAATTGGAATTGGCATACCTAAAGGGTCAGTCAGTAGCATACAGTGTTGGAGGGTGGTGGCTGGAGTGCCTTCGCAGGAGTGACAGGCTCTTAAATCAGATCCGTTGCTCATGAAACAGTAGTTTATGATCACAGCATTAGTTGTCTCATGCTACAGCTTCTCAAAAATGAGTTTTCATTCTCTACCACTTTGCTTGCGGCTTTCAGCAACTTTTTCATTGAAATGTATGACTGGTTTTTGTGATTGAATATTTGCTTGTTATTCTAGAAGCATCTTGTAGTGAATTTTAACTGGTCCACAAAACAGACAGACTAGATAATTTAGTTATGAATTCTCTCTGCTAGTAGTGGTATAGATGGTAGACATCAATAATGGAGATAATAGAATTTTACTTTCTGAGGTTGACAAAGGCTTTCATGTATAGGATGGTATTGTTAACATGAACTTTCAGTAAACTCCTAACTTTTCTGGTCTGTTACTTCAGTTATATTACTAAAGAAAAAACAAATCTGTTTGAAAACCAAAAAAGTAGAACTTAATAAAACTTGAGTTTAGAATGGTTTGGTTCTAGTTACAAAATTTTAGACATGTCTCATTTGAAAACTTGTAGTGAAGTAATCACATGTAGTATTGTTTTTCTCTTATCATTTCTCTATAGCGGGTATGCTTTCTATTATATTGGATTTTAGGAAATTTGTAGAATTAATTTTTATATACTAACATTTTTTTTTCAGGGTGATATCTGGAGTAAGCATGCAATAACGTTTGGAAGGGGTTGCTAAAGGTCATCTGTTTGCATCTCTTCCATACCAAAGTGGAGAAACTTGGCCCATAGTCAGAAAGAGATTGAGGATAATTTGGATTAAGATTTTTTTAAGATAGAGCTGTGAGGAAAAGAGAACTTAAACTAAGGGCCTGTACTAGATCAGCTGGTAATTTTGAGATGAACAAAAAAGTAGGGTCCATTGCAGAGGTAAGAGTATCTGTTCAGAGGAGGTAGATACCATGTCATGGGGAGCTGGTAGTTAAGGCAAAATTTATGCTAATTGGATTTAAAAAGAGAGTCTGTGTACAGAGATGATATTTAAAGTACCCAAGGTGGCTTTGTGTGGATTTTCTGCAAGTGAGGAGGGACTGGGAATTGGGACAGTCGGAGTATTAAGGAATTTATGCAGCTGGACTGGAGAACAAACACAAAAGATGCCTGAGAGGATTTGAACAGAGAGGTTTAGTCTTGCACATCATGGAAAGACAGAACTTTGTCCCTGAACTTACTTCCCTCTCTTCACCCTGAAGTGGAACTCCACCAATCAAATAGTATTCTGAAGAATGTGTTTTCTTCCCATTTTTCCTACCTGATGCTTCCTACCTGATGCTGGTCAAGATGCTGTAGTAAGCTTTTCGCTCACGTTAGGAATTCTTGACTTCAGCTCTTGGCTGTGATTTGAGGAAGTGCTGACTCTCATACCTGAAATCAAGGGCAGCTTGCTCTGCACATAAAGTACTCCATGTTTTATAGCTCTTTAGGAAATAACACCTGAGGGCTTATACACACATTTCCTTGGCAGATAGTTTCTGCCAGAGTTTATTGCACCTGCAGCAAACCAGTTGGAGTCATGTGTAGCCAAATTTAAAGTACCTCCCTCTAGTAGGCAGCTAAATGATGAAAATAATAAATTCAGATTTGGACCTCCAGTTCATTTTATAATGCTGAATAGTCATAGTGGCTATCTGTAAAATGAGAACAACACTGTTTTTGAAATACACTGGAATGTGTAGGCCATAAAGTGCTGTGGTGAGAGCTGCTGTAGAGATTTCTTTTGTGAGCATCCTCTGTATTGAAGCTGTGCATTGAGTTTTGCTGTAAATAATGCACCAGCCTTTACAGTGGGCCACAGAGCCAGTTGCCCATTTTGTGTACTGAATGAGGCAATAATCTTCAGAAGTCTTTCATTAAACAATCATATACCCTCATTATGCCTGCATTGTAAGGGGTCTCAATGAGGATCACACAGACAAGTTTATTTTGCTATGTTATAACTATTGAGTGATTATCTACGTTGCTCAAACCTCACATTTATAAATTAATCTACAATGTGAGCAACTACCATAAAAAGTCATTCAGATTTTTTAGAGGGGAGGGCCTTAAACTGGACTGGTGTGGTAGAGGAATTCAGTCTGTTGTCAGACATACTGAAAGCTCTTTTCTTCCCCTGGTCTGTGCTGGTGGCCATGCTTTTCTTTTTTGAAAAGGGAATTGTCAGCTGAAGCATCTGCTTCCAAGTGCTGTTTTCTGCTCGCTCTTTTCTGGTTTATGGGGAATTCCTGCCGTCTCCCTGTTGTTCAGTCCCTGCAGATTTATCGTATGTTTGAATAACATAGTTTCTGACAGGGGGAATATTGGTAAATACTGAATATGAAAGAACTGTGCAGAAGTTGATCTTGCTTGGAATACTTCATCAGTTCTTGTTCATAAGTTGTTATTGTTGATACAGTAGAAGGATGCAAAAGTCACAGACAGAATTCTTACTGGAAAGCTAGGGTTATGTCCTTATTTGTGGTTTGGTTTTTTTTAATAGTTTATAGGGATGAAATTATTAATGGGATTTGGCAGCAAACATTTTTGCAGAATCATTGCTTCTGGATCATCTGTTTCTTGTTCAATGTCCATGACTAATTAGCTCATAATAAAAAAAAAAGTCATCGAGCAAGTATCTTACAGAGAAGGCTCTGATGTTAAATTTGATCCCCTAATTGCTCTTATAATTGGCATTCATTAGAGCTCTTTCACAAGTCAGGGCAGTAGACCTCCTTTGTTTTATTTAGAATGTTGTAAAAACAATTGAACTGGCAGCTGATTACACTGTTCTGTTCAGTAAGCAATTTTGGAAGACTGCAGGCTATACAATTGTCTGATTTGCCTAGGTTGTAAAAGTTAAATGTAGAGAGAGGTGAAATTCCAACAATGGTATTAGCCATTACATGCATTGGTGGTTAAGCTAGGATTTTGTGTTCTTTATAAATATTTATATTTCAGCTTTCTACTAATAGATGTTGATGAGAGCCAGTGTTATGGAATACCATGTATGGCAGTGATCATTAGTTGTGGCCTGGTGAAAAACTAGCTACATTCATTCAGTAGTGTATCCAGTCCTAAACCATGCTGATAGGAACACCAGCTATTCTGTTGTTCTTTAATACTTTAGCATGAAGTCGTTGTCAACTGGGGTATAAATGGTTAATTTTTTATAGTCGGCTTATTTAAGTTTTAGAATTCTACACTTAAGCAAGCAGAGAAATAAAGTGATCCTGATGCTTACATAAAACCTGTGTTACTGATTCTGAAACATTTTGGAAGCTTTTCTGATTGCCCAAGTACATGTCTAAATGAAATATATACAGCTTTTTTTCTGTTCAGAAAATACAGGCAGCTCTGCTGAAAGGCAAATTCGAAATGCCGTGCTGTTGTCAGGAAAATTCATTCACTGATCATTGTCCATAAAAATCAGTAGAAAAATTCTACAGTTATGAACAATCTCTGGATCTAACATCTCTGAACAAGAAAGGATGTGGTAAGCTTGAATTATAGACACCAAAATATGTAACTTTTGCTGCGTGGCTTCTGCTGCATTCAGATAATGTTTCCCTTTTGCAGACCCGCTCTAAACAGTGAGGTGATTGTGGAATGTTCTGTTTCAGTTGCAGATACAAAATGGAGTTTATTTTAGTGTCTTTTCCAGTTAGAGAAAGTCTCCTGGAATTGTCAGCATTGTTTTTTATTATTTTTTTGGAATGTCTAGTGTGAGTTAAAAGAACAAATGGTATATTTCTGGTGGTATTCATCCTGAAAGGCATGATTTAGCTAATTAATTGCCAGTATTATGTCTTTGCATGACTTCACTGGCTGTATCCCAGAAACACTAATTTTTCAAAGCGCTGAAGAAGGTGAAAGGCTTCTCTCTGATGTTGAGTTCAGGTGGCACAGTCTAGAAATTCCTGTGACAAGTGTTAAAAATGACCCATGGGCCTTATCCCAGGTGTGTAAACCTGTAGGGCAAGGACTGCTGAGCTGTTTTGTGCTCAGAGTTCTGTGGTGAGAAAGCCACTTTTTGTATTGGAAAGCATTTACTTTCACACGTGTTTGTGGACGCTGATGGGTGCTGACGTATTGCTTCCATATGGACCTCTTCAAGCCATTGGAAATGGTCTTTTCTGTTTTATTTCACCACATTTGATATCTCCAGAGGAAATAAGGTATTAAAGCCTAGTTTGTAAAATTCTTAATATTTGGGAAAATAGATTGTTAATGTATTTGATGAGAGTATCCCAGACATTGTCCAGATGTTAGACATATGCGAAGCCCCTATGCTAGACATGTTTAAACTGCTAAAAGAAGGCATTTCAATGATTTCTGGGAAGAGCTGGTAAGAGACTGTTAAATTCTTGAGGGAGCTGTAGTGGATTTGTGTCCCAGAGAGTGTGTACCTCACCAAAATTCTTATGTGCATTCAACTCTTGGGACTTAATTAGTCCTCGGCAAATTTTTCCTCTGGAGGCTTAAATGCAAAGGATCAGCTGTGCTACAAATCATCCCTTGATTCATGTCTGACCAAGTATTAGGCTAGATAAATCTGTTGTCCGAAGTATTAGTAATATATGCAAGCATGGAATGAAGGTTTTTGAAGTCATTTTATGAATTATGAAGAGTTTGAACCAACAGTTTTGGTTTCTGAGCTTCTTGAGAGAGATGGTTGAGGTGTGATGTGAGACAGGTGGAGAGGAGGGAACTGTTAGATACAGTTATAACCCCTGGTTTGGTTTTTTTTTGTCTTATCTACTTGTGGTTTACTGAATAACCTGATCATATAAATGCACTTATTAACACAAAGATACTATCAGTTGTATCAGCTGATGTAGATAATTTGCCTTTGTTGCCGGATCAGAAAAAAGACATGCTCCTAGTCCTTTCACCATGTGAATTCTTTCTGCTGTCTCTTCAGGGCAGATGAAACCCTGGTCACTGGGGTATAGAGGGAGCTAATCTCTATCCTAGACCAGTGTGGTTAAGATCATTCTAACGAGTGCGTATCTACGGTCTTATGTCAGCTTTCATATTGATTTACGATTCCTCAGTGTGACTCTTATTCTTGGATATTCTTGATCTTACTTTCACGTGCTGCTTACTTTATCTGGTTTTACTTCAGAGCTCAATTAGGTTAGATCACAGATGTGCAGGTGTAGTTGGCAGCCCTTTGGATGATATGTCTGTTGAGAATGATGTTGTTAGTACTTGGAGAGAGAACAGATTCTGTGTTCTGAATCACTACACTAACAAACTTTCTTAACAAACTTTCCTAACAAACTGCCACTACTGTGGCAGTTTGTTAGGAAAGTGTAGTGATTCAGAACTCACCAAACTTCTCTTGTATTTCTTCAACTGGTTTCATTTCTGTTCAGGTTTTTGCAAACTGGTACAAGGAGCTGGTATCAGTGGCCTGGTCAGATGGATTTTGAATTTATAAGGGCTGTGTGGTTAAGATCTGCTGTTTGATTGGGTTACTAGTTTAAATTTCAGGCTGTGACACAGAGGCTTGGGGAGTAGAAATCCCTTTTAGAGTTTGAGAAGCACTTTATGTGCTAAAGATAGGCAAGTAGGTAAGTACCAGTATGTTCCACAGACAGATGAGGTTAGCCACAAAATAAAGGACTGGCACTTTGTTTAATTAGCTGACTTGCTTACAAACCTGCTTCAATCATTCTTTCTCAAGGTAAAACAGGTTTTAATCTGTATAGTTTGGGTTTTAAGAATATAGTTGCACTTCAGAAATGAGACTTGTGATTAAAGTAAGGAGAATGAGCACACGTGCTCCTTTACTATGCCATGATCAGTATTAAACAGCATGGGCCAGGCTGGCAGAGTAGGAGCTACACTGTGTAACAAAGTATGCTCTGGCATGTGTAAAGTATCATAGCTGGTGCTGGAGTTTCTCAATTAAATGAGAAATAAAGCAAAAATAGCTAGATGTTCTGATGATATGTCACGAATTGTGAGATTTGGCCTCAGCTTAATGGAGATCTTCTATAAACAAGTTGCTGGGATTGTGCAAGTTGTTTCAGGCTTACTTAGGTTTTTTGTTTTGTTTTGTTGTTTTTTATATATGAAGCTGATTCTTGTCTATAAAGCAGTGGTGTTTGAAGGCAACCTTCAGTGTGCCTTCAGCCCTCATTCTGGCATTCTCTAGCATCAGGTTATGTTGATCTATTGTATGAAGCGGGAGACATAAAAAAGAACCAAGAAATACAAGTTCTGCAGTCTGAGCAATGTCTTCTGAACTTCAGATCAGGCTCCTGAAGATATGCTTCAGCTGTGACTGTTAGTGACAGAGAAATATAAATGGGCCCTTTCTGCTTCTGCTTGTCACATGGGACAGTCAGCCTTTGTGTAAAAAGAGCCTCTATGAGTCTCATTTATTTGTCACTTTTGCCTTTGCCTTTCTGCCTAAGAATAAATGTCCAAAATTTAGTACTTGCATTGTGAAAATGAGTCCTCTTCCAGTGTCATCTTTATAGGGCATGAAGAGAGGGGACGAATAGAAAACTGTTGTTTGTATCTGTATCCCCTTGTTACTCTCATTAGCATGTCAGATATCTAATGAAAAACTGCCTTGTGAATTGTTTGCTTATTTATTTATTTTTTGAACTAAGCCTGGTCTGCTGATGGGAACTTATGGTTCCGTAGTGCCAGACCAATATACTGTAAGTGGCATTAATGTGAAGCTCTGTTCTGGTATCTTTAACCCTACCTGTGGGATTTTGTTTGCTTCTGCTCATCCCTCTGTCTTTAGTGTTACTGGATGTTTATTATGATCAAATTGGAAAGGAAAAACACTGTCACTTAGGGGTTTAGTAAAGCAAACTATTTTTACAGAATGCTGGTAGCATTTATCAAAGGTGAGAAACAAAAATAGTGGAGCCTGTGTAGAATGAAAAAAGTAATTTTCCCTGCTACAGATCCAGATGCTCTTACCAAAAGAGAAGTCTTCACTGTACCAGATTCAGTTTTACATGAGTTATGTTCATCCTTTGGGATGTCTTGGTGTACTGTAGCATGCTTAAGGACAAGGCGATAAACGTCTGACTAGTTTAATAAATCTGATGGGGAATTTTATTGTACAAAGCTCTAGAGTACACAATATTGACACAGTGAGAGTGTGACTGTTGGTACACCTGTGTTTAGAACCTAAATATGCCTTTATGTGTTACTGTGCATTCCTCTTGAGATTTAGAGAAGATTTATTTTATATATTTATTTTTTTTTTTACAAAGGAGAAACACAAGTAACGCTATCAACCAGCATCCTGAAGTCATTAGCCAACAGCCTCAATTCATGTAACATACAAAATGCAGAACAACTGCAGGAAAAGCAAGACTGATTTAGCCTTGCATTTTCTGTTGTGACTGCATTACTGTAAATAATAGAAGGGTTCATTCAGTAGACTGCTGGAGAGCTGGAGACTCCAAACTGTAAATTAATACATTTTTAGTTTTAATCTTTTGTGGTTTTTTTTTTTTTGGGGGGGGGGGGGAGAAAAAATAATCTTTGGAACCAAGGGGGTAATGAGTCTGAAGCAGTATAGTTTAGCTCCTCTTAGAGTGGAATTTAATTATTTGGAAGCGATTAAATTAATGTAGACTGAGTCTTCTGAGCTTGAGGGAGGGTTGAGGGTAAGGTTTTGTGTCAAATGCTGGTAGTTAAAGTACTCTCTCTGTTTTTGGGTTGCTTAACTTTATGATTTTACATAACTTTCATCTTGCAATATATGATTAATTCAAAGACAACTAGATTTCTATAAATGTAAGAGCCTTTCTTGGTAGGAACCATGGTTGCATTGAACTTTGATGCCTAGTCTGCAATGGGCAGGCTGATAGGACAACATATCCTTCTTTATTATGCTTGAGGTTTCTACCTCTATTTTTTCCCTGCCGCTGCTCCCTTTCCCATCAGCTTTTTTCTTTCCCATTTCTCCTGAGGATTTGCCAGTACTGCTGCACAGTTTCCAAGGAAAAAGCTTGACTTGGATTAAGGGAGGCATTAAGCCTCACAGATTAATTAAGATTCATAGAGTACACATGATATCCACCTGTGGTGGTGGGGTGGGGAAGCACTCTGTGGCATAGTGATTAATCTGCCTCTATGGTAAAGGAAGAAAGACACAAGACCACTACTGATGGAGCCACGGAAGTATCAGGTCAAGAAGAGGTTGGCTGTGTTGGAGTGAGCTGATGGACTTTTTAGCTTTAAAAATAATAGAACAGAATGAAAGAACCAAAGATTTAATGGTCTGGTACTACCATCCTTTCTGTGATGGAAGAGAGGGCAGTAGTGATCAAAAAGTGGTACTTGCTGATGTAGATGAAGGTTGGTGTGTAATTTTCAGCAGAGGACTTGGGTGAGAAAGGGCTAGTCCAGTGCTGCCCATTTGCCTTGGCTGCAGCTTTTTGGTGGTGTCTGCGCCTGCTATTTGGGGAGAGATTCTCCAGGGTATTTCAGTGGCTCAAACACTTCAGGTACAAACGAAATGTTGGTAGTGGCTGCAGGTCTAGGGCAGGTCTAGGGACACTGTCTCTTTGAGTGGAGACTGAAGGACTGTGTTTAGATGCATACCAGCTGGATTCTTGTCCACTTCCAGACTTACAGATAAGAACTGTGGTGCTGAAAACACCTGTTTGGGGATGAGGGGGAATTAGGTGTAGTCCCTTCGTCCCTCAAAAACCAACCCAGTACCACTGTGGCATTTGTAAAGCATAAGGCATTACATCTCTAGTGGTTTCTTCAGGGATCAAAGCACTCTGTTGTGTGGAGGTCTCAAGAATCCCTTGAATGTGTGCTTTACAGGCTTCTCTGTTTTCTTCTGGCACAGTAGGTTAGCATTTCCCAGTGAAGAGTAACAATGTTTTAAGATGTAGTCAGATATGTCTGTGGCACCTGGTTTGGGCATCTGTTTTAAAGGGAGGAACACAAGTTCAGTGTATCTGATTCCAGTGATGGATCATTTACAAAAATTCTTCAGTTTACTGATAACCTTCTCAAAGTTCTCTTGCTGGGTTTTCACTCAGCAAGTTAATGGTGTTGTTCACCCAGTTTGTAGCAAAATAGCAAATACACCCAAAGAAATCTAGTCATCCATAACTTAGTCTGAAACCCTTTGCGTGCTGGTGGCTCCAAGAATTAAATTGCAACCAAAAGGGAATGCAAGAAGAGCAGAACCTAGCTGCCTCTGTTTCTCCTCAAAAAGTGACTGCACTGTTTAGAGCACAGACCATAAATGCACAGGGAAGCAGTGTCCGTGATCTTCCTCCTTAGCCCTTTATGTGTCTAAAAGTGGCAATAAAGGCTCTTCTATGTGTGTGTATTTCTCTGCTATGCATTTGAACAATGAGCTGATAATCTTATGTCCTCTCTCTCTTATTCTGCATTTTCCTTGGAAAGGAAGGAGGAGGGGAAGGATCCAGCATCTTTGAGATGAATCTGCTTTAATGCCTGTTGATAGTGGTGCAAAATCCTGCTGTGTTTGTGGTTTGCTTGTAGCAGCATCCTATGCAGTGTGAACTCTGCTCAAAGGATGCTCTAGGTGAGAGCTGAACCTGACTGCCCCTTTCCAGGGAATGCAGGGCAGTAAAGGGTAGCCAGAGGCCACACGTGGAGGCATTTCAGTTTTGTTTTCTAGCTGCAAGTAAGTCTCCACAATTTATACATTGTACTGCGAATGAAAGAGCGGATGTTTTAATTTGAAAAGAGAATCTTATTTATAATTCTTGAGAATAAACAAACTGTGGGAGGAAGCCCTGCTGGAAAGCCGAGCAGCCTTATTAGACCATGTTGTATGACTGAGTTCTGGGACAGCGAGTAGTAACCCTTACGGTGCTTTGTATCTGTGACCAGTGTGTGCATACAAGTACTTTTAGAAGGGCTTCCGAAGGACAACCTGCTTCGTGTGTGTTTGTTTATGGTTCTGTGTTATGCAAAACATGGTATATTCCTAGCTCAGCTCCCCTCCCGTTTCAAGTGCACAGCCTTTATCTGTCCCCCGTGAACTCCCGGCTGGTGCAGTGAGCAGCTAGTAAGGGATAGAGCTGTCTTTCCGCCTCACTTTCCTTATAAATGGCATCAAACAGTAATTGCTTTTCATTCCGCACTTGAGGAGTGAGGTACAGAGCTGGGGTTTGCTTTTCCCAAGAGTGGTGTGGGTGTGACTGGTGGAACAGAGCCGGGAGAATTTGGCAAAGTAGTTGACTGAAAAGGGAATAATCGGTTTCTTCTGATGATGGATGGCAGTTAGAAGGCAGCTGAGCCTGAAAGCCATTTCTCATGCTAAGACTCTGCGATGTGCGGGTCAGCCATTGAGCAAATGTGAGCTGTCAGAATGCAAGCGAAGAGCTTGGCAGGTTATGCCTGACAAGTGGCAAGCAATTTGATTTTAGTTCCTGGGAATGTGTGTGGGTTGTCTGGTGTTTGGTGGGTTTGGTTTTCTTGTGGTTTGTAACATTTAGTAATTTCAATATTTTCCTAATTGCGTGATGATTTGTTTCTAGCTTCAGAAATAACTTGAGTCAATAAGGAAAAATATTTTTATTCCTAAATATAGTAAATTGCTGTAATTTCTAAAGAGTGATTTTAACTGCTGTACATGCTGTTAAGAATATAGGATTAAAAAATATTTCATCTTATTACCAGAGCTGAGCAGGTGTTAAAACACTGCCCTCATATTTTTCTGTGGAGCAAATTGACAGCTAACTGAGACAGCATCTTTGTGTCCAGCTTTCAAAGAAGTGTCCATGGCATAGTGGTGGTGAGATCTGACAGGAAGACCTGTAGTGGAGTGAAGCTACATTCATATAGGATAAGAGTTGTAAGAGACACTTTAGTCTCCTTTGGGCAGCACTTCTGGCTCTCGGAGAGTTGATGTTGTCGTACTTACCTCTGATTTGGCAAAAGAAGAGTACTGCTTGAGTAAGGGCTTCTAAATGTTTAAGTACCCAGTTTACCCGTGTTTCAGAGCTGTCTTTTTAAGAGATCCGAACTTTGAACGGCTGCTTTCATTTTGAGTTGGAATTTTATAAGATAAATGAAGAGATTTTATATTGAATATCTGATAAAAGTATGTGTGTAAACAGGGAATTTCAAAACCATTACAGAATATGGATTTTTCTACTAGGAGATAAACCTGAGAGACTCAGTCACTACCACACGTTACCTACTTCTCTGAATACAGGAAATTAATCTTTAATGTGCTTAGGATAATATTAAGTGCTGTAATTGGTTCTATTTAAAGGATTGGGTTTTGATAACTGTTCTCCCTATACAGTGTAATCTATTGTTCAAACATACTGACTGCACAAAGAGGTTTCGTGAGATTGTTTTCTTTAAGCGGCATCATCTTGGCAAGTACGTTTGCTTTAGTGTGAAGTTCCCTGTGTTTACCAATTATCATCTGTGCTGCTTGATTTGGTTAATCACAAAGTGTGAGTTCAGTTTTACAGTTTTACAAGAATTTATCGACACAGTAATTATGTATGAAACATTTCAAACTTTTGTAATGGAATATCCAATATATTGAAAAGTTTTTTCAGGTCCCAGTGAAGTTCAGATCTTGATAACACCTATGTACTCTATGCAGTTTTCTTAAGAATGTTTCAGATGAGCAGTGGGCCTTACTAAACTCTCTAGACTTCCATACCAGTCGCAAAGATCCATTGTATTCTTGCAGAATGAACTCTCCTTAAGCTTTCAATTCAATGAAAACCTGGTATGGTGCTTACTTGCTAGAACATACATTCAGTAGAGGGAAAGAACCTGCTTCAAATTCTTCCTGCTACTTTTTAAGTAATGGGCAGTTCCTAAAGTTGTGGTCCTGGGAGATAGGGTTGTGCTTTTTTCTGGGTCTTAATTCTGAACTTACAGAATGTGTTCCTGTTTCCTTTCTTACATAAATTATGAGGGCAACAAAGAAAATGTTGCGAGGTCTTTGTATGTTGATGTAATTGTGATCTTATAAGAACCACGTGGTAAGACTAGGGTGTCTGCATACAGAAGCAGGATATTTCCCCCACCCCAGAGTTTATATTTGGTGGAAGCTGGAGAACAGTGGCTTACATGACTTAGCCTCAAAGGGACAATGTAATTCAATGTCAGATATGGTGTAAGGTGCTCACTGCTGACTGCATTGTACCCTCAGTTCC